>APFE031551397.1:0-13979 GCA_000404065.3 Pinus taeda
AAGCAAGTCTCAGACCTCAGCTCTTCATGTCAAGCTTTGCAAATGAGAGAAAGACATTAAAAATCAATAAAGCTCTGGTTCTGCACTTTCTCTCACTTTTGCCGGCGGGCCCACACCCTTTGTTCATATTACCTGCGTATCTGCACGCTCTGTTTGTAAAGGGGTGGGTGCGTACCCCTGTAAAAGTAAAAACGACGCAAGTTTATTCTAAAAAACTCACTTTGGATTAATTCTAGATGATTCTAGAAGGAATTTTGACGTGGATTGTTTGCTCCAAGATGGTTCATGCATCCCAAAAGAGAAGGAACTAATCCCTTGATAAGAGGATCTATCCCTTTGAAGGAGGGCTTTATCCCTTTGAAGGAGTACCTAGTAACTTCCCTCCATTGCACTATAAATTAAGGCATTCGGCTGGTTGCTGGGGAGAGGAGAAGCTGAACATTTTTTAGGGTAAATGCTAGTGGAATTGGGACTTCCTAGTTAAGCTTGAGAGGAAAGATAACATACCTTTTGACTTCATTGGGAAGTGAGTGAAACTTGTCAAAGTAGAGGAGACTTCTTGTCGAACCCTGGGAGGAGCTTGTACAACATCAAGGCACAGGTTGTAAAGTTATTCTTTGATTTGAATTAATACAATCAGATTCATTTTTCTCAACAAATTGTCTTATGTGGCTTGTTTCATAATCTCCTTGATTGTTATGATGGATATGCTTTATGATATTGGCTTTTGAGGTGCTATTTAATTTGTTTGCTTGTTTGTGTTTGCAGACTTACTTCAAGGAAGCTCATTTGGAGCAAAGGAGAGAGGCTTCCACAAACTTGCATTGGATCCAAGGTAGGCCTAAAACACTTGTTTGCCTTTGTTTTTAATTTCATATTTAGAGAAAGATAGTTTTTGATTGGCTTGCTTGTGACTAGATATCTTTAGATACTAGGGAGGTCGATCTTGTCTGCAACCTCGACTCATTCCGTGTGACACTAAGCTTTGAATCCATCCAAAAATATAGCTTAGCTAAAACATGAGAACCCCATCACACCATGGCTATCCAGAAATGGAAAGGCTAGGCTAGAAAAACTATCACACCTAGAAAAATCCATGCCATAACAACAAAAGAACCACATGCAATACCATGCATGCCAAATCTTGCAAGGAAAACACAAATGCAAATCAATACCTGCAAAGAATACTATTGTAGCTACTTGATGTTACTCTTCCTTCCTTGCTCCTTCCTTCCTCTTTCTTTCTTTTCCTTTCTTGATCCAATGCCAAAGTGCTCCAAGAAAACTCTAAGTGTCCAAGAGTGAGAGAGAGAGAGAGAGAGAATAATGAGAGAGCTCCAAATATGAACTGAAAAAAGGTTACAAACTAATCCTCAGAAGCCTTTCTATCAAGTAGGCCTCTATTTTCTTCATTTTCTAGTATTTTCCTTCATTTTCCTCCTCACATGAAACCTATGACCTTTCACATTCCTTTTCTCCTAATTTCCATTATTTTCATAAATAAATGTGCCAAAAATGCCATTTTGCTTTTCCAAAGCCTTAGCCATTACCTTTGCCAATTTCCTTAGCTATAATAAACTGATGAACACCCACACGAGGATGTTTTTCCCAACATTGAGCTTGGAGTAAGTGTCCCATGAACCATGGTTATTATTTTTCCTTTCTTAACTTTTACTACATGTAATTTTCACTAAGGTTGTTACACCAAAATAGCTGGTGCATGCAGAGAATTTGTGTTACCCAGTTGAGCTGGAGATTTTGAGGCAGTGTAACATTAGTTGTAGACTAGTCTTGAGTGTTAGGTGTTGCATGCAATCATATGATCAACCTAAGAAATTGTGCAATTAAATTAGAGGAATTTCCTAAATAATAGGGCTAATTCCTCAAGGAACAGTGTAATGAAATAGGAGCTCAAGTTGAGGAAAAAATTGAGTAAGTATGGGTCAGAGGCCTTCAGTGCACAGATAGATAGGTTGTGCACTTGCATGGTGAGTTCCGTTGAGAAAGTAAATTGTAATGCATCTCTATTCATTTTATTAATGCAATAATGCATTAGGGTTTTTAGCATATTTCCTTCCCTAAATAAAAATACTTGTTGCATGTGTGTTATTTCTTCTTGCATGTCTAAGATTTTTGTTTTGAATTGTGAATTAATGTCTATAGAGAAGTAGAGTAGGTCTGTGTCTTGTGATTATGATCAAAACTTCATGAGTATTTGCAAATCTACAAACTAATTTCTACATGGTATCAAATTTGGATTCACATTAGAGCAGGAAATTTGAAATTGTTTATGAGAGGTTCAAATTTGAAGATCAGTGTAGCATGATTTCTTTAGATATGAGAAGGCACTTCTAATTTTTTTGCATGGAAGGTCCACATGCAGGCAGTATTGGATGACAATGGGTTGCTAGAATGCATCAAGTTAGATGTTGCAAAACCACAAGTGTATGATTCCCAGATCCTTACTCAATGAAAGAAATATGTAGCTAAGGCAAGGAGAATAATCTTTGAGGGAGTACAAGATCGTATTTCCTCGAATCTTCATGGAAAATAAATTTTGTTCACAATGTGAAAATCACTGATATAATTGTTCAAGAATAGTAGTGACCATGGGATGATGATGCTCAAGGATAAACTTTTAAGTATCAAGATGTAGAAGAATAGCAAAAATTCCATAGTATCTAAGAAATTTTACATAGTTTCATGAGTGAACTTGGAGTGGTCGGCGTTAATGTCCTTCAAGAAGACTTGGTAACCCTAGCCCTTCTGGGCCTTCCCAAGAGCTGTCATAAATGTCAATATTTAGTGAATGGGAGGTAGAAACTATTGAGTTGGGAGCACTTATGGTATGATTTGGTACAAGAGGAAATAAGGTGGAATACTAGAGATGGGACTTCATCCAAGGGTGAGGATGAAGAAAAATTTACATTTCCTAGAAAGGAAAAGAAGGGGAAATGGAATAAATCCCAATCCAAACTAGAATCCAATCAAGGGGGGAAGAAGAAATATTTTTCAAACATTAAATTCTCTGATTGTCATGAATTCGAGAACTATGCCATGAAGTGTGCACACAAGAAGGCAAGTAAGAAGACCTCAAGAGGAGAAGCAAGTGAGGCTTTGGCTTCAAAATTCGAGCTTGAGCTTACCCTCATTGCATGCATGGCCAACACAGTGATGAGGAGCGTGTGGTACTTGGACTTGGGTGCATCATTCCACATGAAGAGAAATAAATACTTTTCAGAGACATGGAAGAAAAATATTTGTATATGCACATCATGATGGGGGATGATGGAAGGTATAGCGTGATTGGGATTGGTACAGTCATATTTTAGAGGGAATGAATCTCCCCCCTCAGGATCAAGGATGTCATGTTCATTCCAAGCCTAAAGAAAAATCTCATCTTTGTTCTATTTTTGGAAGACTGTGGTTATGATGTGATCTTTAGCAAAGGAAAAACATTCATGATACAAATAGTCACGGTATAGGTGAATAATATCGGGGTTTGTTTGAAGAACCTATACAAGCTAGATATGGAGGATTGTTCTGCACTGAGCATAAAAGGTGGTGAAGGTGCAGAATCACAATGTCGATGAACTTTGGCATAGAAGAATTTCTCATTTGCATCATGGCACTTTAAAGATCGTGTAGCAAATAACCACAAGACTTCCCAAAGGAGCACTTGAGAAGAAGGATGTATGTAAAGGATGTAGCTTGGGGAAGTACACAGAATCCACGCTCCATGATCTATACAACAAAGCACATGCATTCCTTGAAAGGATCCACTTTGATTTTTGTGGACCTTTCTGAACAGCCTCCATTTCCAGGAACAAATATTTTGTCATTTATATTGATGACTTCTTAGAAAAGTGTTGGATTGTATTCATGTGTAAGAAGGATGAGACATTCTCCATGTTCGTATAATTTAAGGCACTAGTTGAGAAAGAAATGAGCAAGAAAGTGAAGGCTCTCGGGAGAGATAATGTTGGGTGTGTGTTATATTATTTCCATGACCAGTCGCATGCACAGGGGGGTGTGATCTCCCCCTGTTTGTTGCGCTGGGCACATCAGCGGGTTACAGGTGTTGAGTTACGAAATGGGTATGTATTTACTCTTAATTCCATTACCTTTTTCCTCTTTTCTTATCTCTTTCATATCTTAATATGCTAACATATTGATGGATTATGATAAGAAATGGATGAACTATTCTCAGTTAATATTTAGTCATCGTAACTAACTTTTACTCCTCTTGATGCAGAAAAATGACGAAAGGAACAGTTGTTGTTCCCTAGCGATGGAACAACATAAACCAACAAAGCATGAATGTGGGCGTGTCAGTTGTAGACAAATAAAGAGGGTCAACACTAAATATGAAGAGTGTCTGAAGATAGTATTTACTTGCGAATCCCTCAGCGATCCTGAGGGATTTCATTTATCTTTGACCTCTTTTTGACTATAAAAGCAAACGATTGTAGGAGGAAAGGGGATCGATCTATGTTATTTCAAATTGTAATTTTAATTTACAGAATCGTGCTATTAGAGAACACAACCATATTGTAATGCTACTTAAGTTCAATGATTAATATATAATTGACGTTGTTGTTCATTCATATTTTATGAAGTAGCTCAATAGTGTTCGTTGGTGGCTAAAGGTCCAACCTCTAGTGGATTAAATTGCTTCCTTGTGTTGTATATTTCTGATTCTTGCAAGCTTGATTGGTTTGTTAATTTTCCCATTTTCTGTGAGTTTATCTTATTCACTATTTACCGCTTTCCTGTATTGAAGTAGCGCATTTTATTTACATATTTTACAACATTGTCACTTGATTCAATTTACTCTTATTGCAGATTAAGTTATTTAGATAGTGAATCATATTGACTTAATCGGCTATAAGACTTTGGTTATCGCTATTCAACTCTAAGATTGATATCATTTCCATTTGGATTGCTTCGTATAGATTGAGTATGATTTATATTGAATCAGCTAAGAAGAGATTGGTTATTGTTACTATGCTCTCGGCTGATGCTATTGTTAATTGAATTGCTTGTGTGAGATTTGGTTACGATTTCAGCAGAGGATTGAGTCTTGAAGCTTAGATGTAATATTTCTTCTAATAATTTCAATTTGAGTTTTATAAATGAATTCGTTTACTCTTGTATCAAAGGTTTATACTTCATTTTAAGAAACATTACTCTCTAGATTCATAGCATGCACATATTGTGTACACTCTTGGATTAAAAGGACTTGCCCGAGTTGATGATTAATGAGGAGTAATTAGTAGTTTTAAAAGACACCTACTATCAACCAACATTTTGGCGCTGTTGCCAGGGAGAGTGTCACTATTTTACAAAGAGTGATGTATATCTGATAATTGCTATTGGTAAAGAATTGGGTATTGAAAACGGAAGGTAAGAACCTACGTAATGAGAAAGTAAAGTACTTGATCCTCCACCCACTTCTAAGTGAAATTACATAAAATTGAAGTAGGTGTTTCATGTTTTTTTGTTGAGAGAGAACTAGGTATTAAAAATGGAAGGTAAGAACCTGCGTACGGAGCAAGTAAAATGCCTACTCCCCCACCCGCTTTCCAGCAGAATTGCTAGGAATTTAAGGTAGAAATAAACATTTGAATTTTTTCATGAATGACTAAGAAGAAAAGACTAGAAAACAATACAATTCCACATCCACAACCTGGAAAATCTAAGGGACCAGTGACCCTTGGACAATCATCTTTTATCGACGGCATCTTAAGAAAAGCTGAATCTCTGCCATCAGTAGGTCCCCGAACCATTGCTTCCAAACAACCTACTGTCACCCTTCAGGCCACAAGCTCACCATCTATAGCCTACGCTAAGGTCCACAGTAAAATTGAAGGGACTGAGGAGAGTTTTCAAGACATTGAAAATTCGCGATCGATTCCCTCACAAGAAGGGAATTCTTGCAACATTCATGAAGGAGGAGGAGAAATAGGGGAAATAGAGGAACCAAGATCCCCTCAGGTAGTAATTGAGCAGAGGACACCTAGTGTCCCAAATCAAGGGAGTGTTGTTAGGATCATTCCCACCTCTTCTAAAAATCCTAGGGATAACTCTCTAGCTCTAGAAATCCCGAAAGGGTTCTAGCATATCTTTGATCAAATTGCCAATAATCCACAAACATCCTAGACATCTACATTATAGTATCCTATTGTTGTGACAGCTATCAACACCCCCATGAAAGATATCCCTCTACAAAATATTCCAACCTTTCATGGACTCACTTCAGAAGATCCGGATGTGTTCCTATTTGAATTCAATGTCCTATGTTGGGGTTATGATTACACCAACGATCCCAAGAAACTGAAGTTGTTTCCCTCCACTTTAAAGGGAGAAACGCTGTGTTGGTTTATGGGACTGGGTGGGGGCACCATAAATGATTGGGATCAAATGAAAACTGCTTTCCTTAAAGAATATCAGGATTATTACAGATCTAGAGAACTAAAAGATGAGATATTCCAAATGGTAGCAAGACCTAGCAAAACTTTGGAAGAGTATGTGAAGCGTATCCAATATAACCTCCAAAGGTCTCCCTACGCAAATCTACCTGATAATGTCCTAAAAACCACGATGATTAAGGGGATGAAAGACCAATGGATAGAGACATTAAATATTATGGGTAAAGGTGATATCTATCAAGAAGAATATGCTAACATTATTGATTTTTGTATCAGGTGCTCAAGGGGTAGTACAAGACTAAAACCAACTGAATGTGATATGATCACCAGGGACAACAAAATATCTAGCGAAAGCATTACTTGTACTGAAATTGGCAACCTGCTGGAAGATTTCAAAATGGATATCCTAGGACCTTGACAACACAATTAGACATCATACAAGCCAAGCAGAAGTAGGCCAAAGCAGAACATAACTGGTTATTTTTTGCCCTCGATGCAGGTAGAAACATAGTCATAAAGAATGTCCAATGGATATAGTATAGGCCTATGCCATATGCATTAAAGAACATGCCACAGAAAATAGCCCATTGCTCCCAAGATTAAAAGCGGTGTTCAAAGAGGCATAGGAGGAAGTGGAACCAGTCTACCTGTTAAATAAACATTTCCAATGGCAAGCACGACAAATAGGTATGCCTACTGACCCATCTCCATTCTTTCAGTCCTCACAATATAATTCTCACCAATACACAGGAGCTACATAGCAGAACCAACAATCTTTTCCTAATTGGTCTCCATAAGCATTTTGTATGCCATGTTGGTCCAATCAGTCAAATCCAAACAATAGTTGGCCAAATTCCTCTTAATTTCCACCATTCTGACAAAACAATCCATATCCATCTCAATGGTCCCCATCAACTTCACAAAACCAAAACTAGCAGTCAAGTTGGCAAAGACCTACAAACCAGCTAGCAAGAACAATCTTGCTGCCTCAACCTACACTACGAGCACCTTACACGTTGAAGCAGACTCCTCAACCCAATCTATGGCCACAACTCCCAACCCAGCCCAACCCGAATCCCAACAACAGACCAGTCCAGTCAGTACAAATTATTGAAGGGCTAGATCCAGAAACTGAGTTGAGAGAGTGTAATGAACTCAAATTGAGGTCTAGATGGATAATCGGTTCAGTCAGTGATAAAAATATACAATTAGAAGAACCACTACCTATAGAACAAACACCTCAAAGGGAGAATACAGTTAAATAGAAAAGCCACGAACAAACTATTACCTCTTCTCCACCAGTCCCAGAAAGATTGACTATAACTTGCTCAATCAAATATCTCGATTTCAATCTCTTGGGAGAATTAAAAAATATTTGTGTAAAAATACACCTCCTCCAGGCTATTCAGGACATTCCAATCTATGAAAAAACCATTAAGGAATTGTGTACCAACAAGCCTACGAGGAAAATAAAAGTAACACCAACTGTCCAAGTAGTCGGAACTTTGTCTGATTTATTATTAGGCAGAGAAACAATGATGAAATATGAGGACCTAGGAAACCCTATAGTCACAGCACAAATAAATGGATGTTCCTTTCCCAATGCATTAGTTGATCTAGGGGCAACCATTAATATTCTCACAACAAAAACCTATCAGAAACTTGGCATCATAGCCTTAGATCCAACTACGACCTTGTTGGAACTTGTTGACCGATCAGTTGTCAAACCAGAAGCGACATTACAGGATGTAATGGTGTCTATAGATTCTTGGGAATACCCAGTAGATTTCTTGATTATTAATCCTAGAAATCAGCTAGATGGACATCCTATAATATTAGGAATACCTCGGCTAGTGATCACAGATGCTTATATAAGCTTTCGAATAGGCAGTATGACTATAGCAAGAGGAAATAATGTGAAGAACCTAGCTCTATATCCTCTAGCTCAGCCAAGCCTAACTATAATAAAAACTAGGAAACAACCTGTACGATATTTAATTGAAAATATTCAATCACCACTAACTGTAGCAGATGCTCTTGAATTTAAGAATCAAACAGAAGATGACATTATTAACACCTACGCTAACGACCTAGCTGTGTATATAATCTAAAATGTCACATGATTGAAGCAGTCCTGGATAACAAAATTGAAGAAGATCCATTAAAATATATCAATGACCAAACAATACCAACAAAAATTGTTTATAACAACAAACCCATTAAAATTGAGCCAAGGAAAGTCCTAATATTAACAAAAACCTGACTGATGACCAGCAATAGAGGCTTATCCAACTCCTTAGAAAATATAAAGAGGCTTTCACTTAGGATTACCCAAATATGAAATGGATTGACCCTGAATTATGTATGCACCACATCTATATTTAGAAAGATGCAAGACCCATTCAACAACCTCAACGAATATTAAACCCTCACCTAAAGGGTGTTGTTAAAGACGAACTACAGAAACTGTTAGATGTAAATTTCATCTATCCTATATCTGATAGAAAATGGGTTTCTCCATTAGTTGTGGTCTCTAAAAAGAATGGGAAGTGGCATATATGTGTCTATTACAGAGAGCTTGATAAAGAAACTTAAAAATATCATTTTCCCCTTCCATTCAATGACTAGGTTCTAGACACATTGGTAGGTAAAAAATTCTTCTCTTTCCTGGACGAATTCAGTGGCTACAACCAAATCCAAATTGCCCCTGAAGACCAAGATAAGACTATCTTCACCTGCCCCTGGGGGATGTTTGCTTACAAGGTATTACCTTTTGGACTGTGCAATGCACCTGCCTCATTCTAGAGAGCCATACTCAACATTTTTGCAGACTTGATAAACAAGGGACTCGAGGTGTACATGGACAATTTTACACCCTATGGAGATGACTTCGAGCCGGCATTACAGACATTGGAGAAAGTCCTAGAAATATGCATTGCTACTAGGCTCTACTTAAGCCACGAGAAATGCCACAGATGATGACCGAAGGCTTGATCCTGGGTCATTACATCTCAACAACTAAAATTCAGGTAGATCCAACAAAAATTCAGATAATCCTCTTACTAACTACCCCCTTCACTCAAACTGAGGTACGTAGTTTTTTGGGATTTTCTGGGTATTATCGAAGATTTATAAAAAAACTTTTCGCAAATTGTTGTACCATTATATGCTTTGACAGGAAATATCAATTTTATATGGACTAACAAATGTGACATTTCCTTTGAAGAATTAAAATGTCTAGTATCAACATCCCTAGTACTACGGGGCCTGAACTAGGATTTACCATTCTAGATTTCATCCGATGCACCAAATACTGCCATTGAAGTAGTTCTCAGACAAGAGGAAGACAAGAAACCCTATGTGATATACTACATCAACAAAAATTTAACTCCAACTGAGTTGAATTACACCGTGACCGAGAAAGAGTTTCTAGCTATAATCTATGCTATTAACAAATTTAGAAACTATATAACAGGATACCTTGTGGTTTTTATACTGGTCACTCTGCTATCAAATATTTGGCTAATAAACCTATTATGAATGGAAGAGTGACATGATGGTCAATCCTTTTGCAGAAATTTGACATAACAATCAACGATCGACCAGGAAAGGAAAATATGGTGTCAGACTTCCTCTCACGTGTGCCAAGAACAGATGATGCAGTGGCAGTAGAAGACCAGTTCCCCGATGAGTACCTATTTGTTGTAACCGTGAAAACACTGTGGTACACAAATGTCGTGAATTACCTAGAAGTGGGAAAATTACCCAAGCACATAATGCCTAGAGAAAGAAAATTAATAGTGCAACACAGTACTCGGGTCTCCTAGATCAGAGGATACCTCTTTCACATAGGAGCCAATATGCATATCCGCAGTTGTGTCAAGGAAGATGAAATCTACGATATCCTAAAAGCATGCCATGATGGACCTTGCGGTGGACACTTTACAGACCGCGAGACGGGGACATAAAGTCTTATAGATGGGCTATTATTGGCCCACCATTTTTAAGGATGCCAAGAAATTTATACAGGCATGCGATAGCTGCCAAAGAATGGGCCGTCTTGGCCAGTCTAATGAGATGCCCCTACATCCACAGTTAGTCATCGAACTTTTTGAACGTTGGGAGTTAGATTTCATTGGCCCAATAAACCCATCATTTAATCAAAAGACACATATACTGGTTGCAATGGATTATGTGACTAAATGGGTGGAGGCAGAAACATTACCAAGGGCAAAAGAGGACACAGTAATCCACTTTCTTTTCCAAATTTTTGTCCAGTATGGCTTTCCCAGAGAAATAATTACGGATGGAGGGCCATAATTTGTAGGCCATAAGATTGCTACTACACTAAAAAATCATCACATTTTGCACAGAATCACATCTCCATACCACCCGTAGGAAAACGGCTAGGTAGAAAGTACCAACAAAGTAATCGAGGCCATTCTAACAAATACAGTCAGCTCACATAGACATGACTGGGCTACCTGATTGCCAGAATCCTTGTGGGCATATCGCATGACCTGGAGGAATACCATAGGATACACCCCATATCAGCTAGTGTTTGGCAAAGAACCTATCTTCCCCATAGAAGTTGAAATTCAGACATTGAGGATAGCCCAAGAAGTAGGGTTTGATTTGAATGAGGCACACGTTAACATACTACATCAAATCAATGAATTGGATGCAATCCAACTATTAGCTCTTCAGTATATTACACTAATTCAACAACAAAGAGAAAAATGGCATGATGCCCTCATCAAGAAAAATATATTCCATGAAGGTGACTGGGCACTTCTGTATGATTCTAGGTTCTAGGATTTCCCGTGCAAACTCTAGACTAGATGGTTAGGTCCCTACGAGATACAAGAGGTGCACGATAATGGCAACCTTACATTAGCCACCATTGATGGGTTTGGCTAGTCTTGTAAAGAAAATGGACATCGAGTACACCTCTACCACAAACTTCTTACAAGGGAATCCTTTTGCTAACAGATACGTGAAGATTCTACGATACAAATTATCACTGAAGAGGGCAACTCTTTGACAACACCAATCTAGTGAAGAATTTATTTCTTGAAACCTGTACATAAAATTGCTTTTTTGTTTTCTTTCTATTTGATTGGAATTGCTTAGAATAGTAGAGATGATTGTTTATTAGTTATTTTCCTATTTGCCTTTGTTGTTCCCTATAGGGAACAATTGTTGTTCCCTATAGGGAATAACTGCTATTCCCTATAGGGAACAACACTTTTTCATGTGCATTTTCCTTTTCTGTTCCCTACAGGGAACAACTGTTGTTCCCTATAAGGAACAACACTTTTTCGTGTGCAGTTTCTTTTACCATTCCCTACAGGCAATAGCTGTTGTTCCCTATAGGGAACAACACTTTTTTTTTTCCCTACAAGGAACAACTACTGTTCCCTATAGGGAACAACACTTTTCGTGTGTATTTTTCTTTGCTATTCCCTACAGGGAATAACTGTTGTTCCTTATAGGGAACAACAATTTTTGCGTGCATTTTTCTTTGTTGCTCCCTAAAGGGAATAACTGTTGTTCCCTATAGGGAACAACAATTTTAGTGTGTATTTCCCTTATTGTTCCCTACAAGGAACAACTGTTGTTCCCTACAGGGAGCTACTATTGTTCCCTACAGGGAGAAACTATTGTTCCCTACAGGGAGCAACTGTTTTTCCCTACAGGGAGCAATTGTTGTTCCCTACAGGGAGCAACTATTGTTCCCTACAGGGAGCAACTGTTGTTCCCTACAGGGAACAACACCTTTTTTAGTGTGTTTTTTTTTTGTTGTTCCCTACAGGGAACAGCTGTTTTTCCCTATAAGGAACAACACTTTTTTTGCGTGTTTGCCTTTGTTGTTCCCTACAAGGAATGGCACGTTTTGTGTAGGTTTTATTTTGTTGTTCCCTTCAGGGGACAACACCTTGTGAGTATTTTTTAGAACACCCTTTCTCCCCCTTGCATGATCATCGCTAGACCATCCCAGTTCAATCTTTATGATCCTCTTTCTGGCATAGAAGTATAATACATATTTAAGGACAACAAGTATGGAGTCTACTAGAATAGGAAAATATCTGGAATATTGTCATCCTTAACACGATTGCTTTGTGATGATTGAAAAAGAAAGGACACAATTATCTATATCACTTCACTGTCCTCATTTCCAATATAAATGTAACTGATTGATTATTTGTATCATGTTGGTTCTCCCCTGTCCCGTATAACCCTCTCTATTTATTATCAATAAGCTTATGGGTATATTTTTTTCTATTGATATGTTCAAACTTCTTCCGCCATCCCTACTCTTAAGCAGTACTGAGCTACCCTCTATATATAAAATAGGGAGTGTTTAATATATATATAGATATATAATATATATATATGTATGTATGTATGCATATATTATATTATATATATATATATATATATATATATTCACTAACAATTTTATGATTTTTTTCCACAGATGGAGGATAGGGGGTCTCATCACAAGCCAGCCTACCATGATCATAATGAAGGAGTAAAGTGGCATTCCCACTATGGCCACCACACTAGGGATATGATCCAATGGATGCATCAAGAAACAAAGTACTTAGAATAGGAGGTCTCATCACGAGCTGGCTTGACCACTTTCGCTACTTCCCAGTGAATGGCAATGTGTTCATCTGGTTACCATGCCAACACATTGGTCTCTACTATAGACAACATCATGCACTTTGCCAATTATACATAAAGGACCATGGTTCCCAAGGGTTAGAAAGCAACTTTTTCGAGGCTATGGTTGCCTGCATGCAACAAAAGCTCTGCTGATGGTATTGAAGTTTTATTTTCTACATCAATAATTATTATAATTCCCTCTTCTTATGTTTTTATCTTTTCTATGAAGAGATTATGTCCCTAACTTACCTTGAATCTTTATGCATGAGTTAATCTTTTAAAATCAATCACAACAGTTTAAGTGAAATAACGACGGTAAAATATTATTTCTTGTGTATGCTGTCCTTTTTCTTTATCGCATCACCTTGTTAGCACTTGAAATTTCACCTCAGGCTGAAAAGGTAAACTTCAAGGCAACATCAAACCGCTTAGCCTCGTAGCTAGCCCTATGGGGCAGGAGAGGGCTCTCTCCGGTCTATCTCGGTAAAGATCTTCAATGGGCGAGATAACCAATGTGGAAACACTGATTTTAGGCTAGTAAACTGATAAAAAGTTTGATTTGGGATTTTTAGGGTTTTGGTGGAAAATTGGGGAAAGGCAATTTTGGGTGCGGGGATTGGACACAGTTTTCGCAGGGGTTTCTTTGGGGCAAGGTAGGAGACTGTATTGATGTCTTTGATAGATGTGGATGGATGAGAATGACTGGTGAGAAGCTAAGGAGAGCAGGCAAGCACCTTGAATTCTCCTTAAACAGCTGAAAACATTGATATTAAGCAAACTTAAAGGCAGAGCATAGCAACCATGAATTCTACCTTAACACTTCATTTGCCTAATTTGCAGAAGAAAAAGTAAGAAAATGATTCACATAAAAAACTT
>APFE031551397.1:26604-88224 GCA_000404065.3 Pinus taeda
GTGTTCATGTGTGCTTCTTGTGTGTGATGATCTGTTCTGTTTTACTGCACCTTCTTACTATACATATGATTAAAGAAGCTCTGATGCACTAACTAAAGATCAACATTTAATGGATTAATTGAATCATAAGTATTCTGGATATACGCTAGTTGCATTACACACAATTGCGTATACACGCGGGTTCCCTTAATTGAAGTAGCGTATATGTATCTAAGTATGGAAATGAAAAAGTTTTATTGACTTGATAATACTGATTCACCCCCCCTCTCAGTATTATTTCCAACAATTGGTATCAGAGCAGGTCCTTTGGTAGAAGCTTGATTGCTTGAAGGAGATCCGTGGAACAATGGGAAAGAAGCTTAAAAAGAAAGCACCAAAGAAGAAGAAGACATATCAGAAGAACTATGACAGTGGGAGAATTGATTTCGGATTAGGCATAAGAAGCTCTTCAGATTCAGAATTAGATGAAGATGAACTATTAGGTATGAATTTTCTATCCTCTGATGTTCCAGCTATCTTTCCATATGGAAAAGATGAAAGTGATAGCGAAACAACTGAACTTGCTCTTATGGGTGAACAAGAAAGATGTCAAATAGAGGCAGAATTTAAAAGGCTGACAGACAAAATTAGAGATCAACAAGATCTATTGAACAAAAGAGAATCTGACTCCAAAGAAGAAGCTACCAAACTGAAAGCCAATCTAGAGTTATTCAAGGCCAAATATCTAAAGTTGCTAAAAGACCAACAAGAGGAAGAAAGCAAGATAAGGAAGTTTTTTAGGGACAAAAATCAAAAGTTGCATGATGAAGTCACATCTCTAAGAAAAGAAGTTAATGAAAAGAACACAACAATCAAGAATCTCAGAGATAGATCCAGTGATTGTGAAAGTCTTGAAGCTACGACCCTCTTACTAAAGGAAGAACTTGAAGAAGCCAAGAAGCAGAATAAAGATCTACTCCAAGGTATTGAAAAACAAGAAAACGAAGTTATCAGTTGAAAAGCACAACTGGAATGTGTCTCCAGAGTTCGTCAAATGCTACAGGATGTGAATGAAGAACAAGAAAAGGAGATTCTCAATCTAAGACATCAGTTAGAAGAAGAAAGAAACGCTAAAGAGAACGTGAAGAAGCAGTATCTTGAAAAGGAAGAGCAACATCAAGTTGAGGTAAATATCTTGAAAGGTAAATTAGAAGAAAAGGATAAACTATTACGATTTCAAGATAGTACTAAAGTCTTGGATGATATTCTTAGTAGTCAAAGGTCTCCTGCTATCAAGACTAGTCTTGGTTTCCATGAATCTGTTAAAGGTGAATCTAGTTCACAAGGTGAAACAAGGAACTCTAAAGAGAAATCCAAAATCCCCAACAAGAAGATGAGAGGTCAATCCCATCAGCAACCAAGGAAAGAAATTCCTCAAAGAAAATCTTTTGCTCCTGATTATGGAAGTGATAGACGATTATTTCCTCCGATGAATAATATTGAATGTTATGTATGTCATAATCTTGGACATGTTGTAGCTAGATGCAGAAGAAGAAGAGTTCAAGACCATCATGCAGAAAGATCATCACATTCAAGGTACTTTAATGGATATTGTTTTGCTTGCAATATGTATGGTCACAAAGCTGCCGATTGCTACAAGAGGAATATAAAACATGTAAGATGCTATGCATGTAACAAGTTTGGACATAGAGCAAAATATTGCAGGAACAAAGTTCATGATAAGAAGAAATCATCAACATGCTTGAAGGTATGGAAGAAGAAGGAAGTTTAGCCAGAAATATGTGGCACAACATAGGATACTCAGCACAGCACAGACATAACAGACTCAAGGGGAGCTAAAAGTGTTGATCTTCAGTGTCCTAAATCTCATACGCAAGTTTCATGAAGAGAAGTCGCGTATATACGCGAGTTATACACTGCAAAGTTGCGTATATGTCAGTATGAGGAAAAGCAGTGGGGACAGGCTCAAAAAAAGGGTGTGATATCATTCAGTCCATTATTCTCTCTATTGGTTATCAGTTATAGTCTGCTGAGGATGTGTGGAAATGTCTTGATACTTGTAAGATGTTTAGAAGTTTCTTTGATTCTAACTTGATGATGATGATGTCTTGATGCTTGTTGCTGATATATGCATGATCAGATCTAACAGTAAACAGATGGCACTTGTTGAGGGGGAGCACATGCCTTTAACAAAGCATTGTTAGCATTATGGTTAATAGTCCTTGATGATGATACTTATATGGCTAAATGATATATCTTGCTATGATGTGGTTATGAGTTGTCCATGATGAAATCTCATATGATTCTTGGGGTTACATAGTTGATGTTCAGATCATATTTGTGGATTGATTATGCATATATGATGCTTACATGATGATTTTCATAAAGATAAGGAGAAGTACAAAGCTTGAATACACAACATCATTACTTGATGAAGAAGTCTCTCATATGCTGCTGTCATCATATGCATGAAATACTATTATGATGCAGGATTCATATAGTACTTGGTGATCATGTGGATGAGGATTGTTGATGTTGATGATATAAAGAAACCTTGACAAAATTTTGAGCTCTAGATACATAATGCTAGATACATGGAGTTGCATTATTGAAGATATGCTGATATAATGATTCTCACATATGTTGATTAATGGTTATTAGATAAGGGATATTCCCGTGTAATGTTACATGGATGGTCATGCAGATCTTGATGATGATGACTATGGTGTTTTTCACATATGATATAATGTGAATAATTTATGATGTTGTTCAAAAGGATGAATTGATTTCTATATGCAGACATACCTTGGTACAGGACATTTGCAGGCTGCTGATCTGGAAATAGTTGTACGCGAGTTTAATAAGGAGTATTCGCGTATATATGCCTGTTTCAGTGGATACAGTCGTGTATATGCTAATATGATTGAAATCAGTGGGCCAGACTCAGGGTGAGAAGAGTCTAATATGGAGATGACAGAGACCAACTGGCACAGCTTCAGGGGGAGCAGATAAACTTCTAATAATGCATTGTTGGCATTACCTTAGAAGCTCTTGGTTCATATACACAAGCTGTTTTTGGGTTAAGGTAGTACAGAAGGAGAACAGAAGATCATGGTTGCTAAGCTGAAAAGTGTTTAACAGAGGCTACTGATATTAGTCATTGGTGACTTTCATAAGTCTTTCTTTTGATATTTGGTCTCTATGTCTTATATTTCTTTTATTATCAAGGTCATGTAACGGCCTATGTTGGTTTCCCCACTATGCTTGGGATGGATGATGTAATGTTCTTGTTCTATCATGTGTAAACTTTTGATGAATCCCCAATTGGTTGGGTAGATGAGTCAAGTCCCACTTGGTTGGGTGATGGATGTATGTATTGAGTCTTTTAGTGATAGGAAGGTCATTTATGATAGAGTCATGTTCTACTTGTAGAACATCTTTGTGATCTTGCCTACAGTCAGGGGGAGCATGAACAACACATTTCAGCAGTGCAGAGACTCAGCAGGTACTAAGGGGGAGCATGGACAAATTGGTACACCTTGGCATATACAAAGGGGGAGCTTATTCAGAAATTTCAGCAAGTACTCAAGGGGAGTATGGACAGCGGAATGTTTATCAAGGAAAGAGGATATCTTGGTCCGCCCTTTACCCTTGATGTCAAAGGGGGAGAGTGATTTGGTGTTGTTGCCATCAAGTCCAAAGTGGGAGATTGTTGGCATTATGAGACATGTGTTGTACTTAATGGCAACCCACTCATAGAAGAACATTTCACTTAGTTATAACTAGATGAATCTTCAGAAGAGATATCAGATGCATCTGAATGCATGGGATGAAGGACAGCTCAAAGGAATCAGATGTTAAGTTCCAAGTGTGACAAGTTAGCTTTGCCATCAAGTCCAAAGGGGTAGATTGTTGGCATTATGACAAGTGTTGTCCTTGATGGCAAGATGACAGATTATAGTGCAACAGATCAGTAGCAAAGAATTGATGATCAGACTACAAAGAATGAAGAAAGCTAAGTATATGCGCAGGTTCTCTATACACCAAGTCGCGTACAAAGGCAGGTTATACGCAGGTTCACTATGTACCAAGTCGCATATATACGCAAGTTCACTATATACCAAGTAGGGTATACACGTAAGTTATACTCGCAAGTTCTCTATATAAAAAAAATGTGTATACACGCGGGATTGTTGATCCGAAGTCGCGTATGCGTATGCACGCACTTCCATGCACGGAAAAGCGCGTACATGTGGGAAAACTTACTTTTGGTCCATGGTAGTTAGTCCTTGGTATTTGAACCTATGATTTTGGACCGTAGTATCTCGTCAGACGTGTTGATCCCTAGTATTGGGTTCATGGTATTGGTTTGTTATGGTTTTGGACCATGGTATTGAGTAAGGCCTAAGACTATAAAAGCGAAGAAGATCATTAGGCAAGGGCATGGAGAAAGTCTTGAATATCTGATGAAGGATGAGATCCAGTATGCAGGTTATGGGTTGCTTGATCTAAGCTAAGGAGGGATCTCACAAGTTGATGGAGAACAAGATATAAGGATAGATCGGGATCAAATGGTTTGAAATGAACTATCTCTATATGATTGATTATGTTTATTCTAGATCTGTATACTGACGCATGTAATGATCTGAAATGGGTATAACTTAAGTTTGAAATCGTTGCAAGTCATGATTGAATATTTATAGATCTATACGCGGGTTGGCTTTGGTAAAAGCGCGTATGTACGCGGGTTTGGTTTGTCCAAGTAGCGTATGCACTTTAATGCATAATTTTGATGATACAGTTGGTTCTGAATAGTGTTGCAGAGTTCAGGGTTCTGCTCTGTGTTCTGGTGACTGCTTTTTGTTGACAGGGTTCAATGATTCAGTATTGGGAGATTCAGAGATTGATAATGCTAGTGTTGATTGATTGTGTGCTTCAATGATATTGATGGGTCCAGTATGAAAATAGGATGAAACATGGCCTTCAGATTTTAGAGTTGTGCTTCAGTGTATCCAATCTGAAAATTTATGAAACGTGGTACCTGGAGGAGAGAAGATTGTAGACCGGCGCCTACGTACTAGTATCTTAGCTAGTACAAGAACTATGGGGGTTGTAGCTCCCTTCCAGAAGAAGCTGGAGAACGAGAGAGGGTTGTAGCTCTCTGCAGGTTGCAGCCTACATACTGGTAAAGGACTGCACCAGTACATTGTAAAAGTAGTTTCTTATTAAAGGAAGATAGAAACAAATTGCAGCAAGTGGTTTTCACCCACATTGGGTTTCCACCTTATATCATGGTGTTCATGTGTGCTTCTTGTGTGTGATGATCTGTTCTGTTTATTGCTTCTGTTTACTGTTACTATGGTCAATGAAGTTCTGATGCATTATCTAAAGATCAACATGTAATGGAGTATCTGACTTATAAATAATCTGGATATACGCTAGTTTCTTTAGACACAGTCGCGTATACACGCGGATATCCTTAACTGAAGTAGCGTATATGAATCTGAGTAAGAAAATATTTTTTTTTTATTGATCTGATAATACTGATTCACCCGCCCCCCCCTCTCAGTATTACTTCCAACAATTGGTATCAGACCAGGTCCTTTGGTAGAAGCTTGATCGCTTGAAGGAGATCCGTGGAACAATGGGAAAGAAGCTTAAGAAGAAAGCATCGAAGAAGAAGAAGACATCTCAGAAGAACTATGACAGTGGGAGAATTGATTGGGGATTAGGCATAAGAAGCTCTTCAGATTCAGATGAAGATGAAGATGAACTATCAGGTATGAATTTGCTATCCTCTGATGTTCCAGCTATCTTTCCAAATGGAGGAGATGAAAGTGATAGTGAAACAACTGAACTTGCTCTTATGGGTGAAGAAGAAAGATATCAAATAGAGGCAGAATTTAAAAGGCTTTCAGACATAATCAAAGATCAACAAGATCTTTTGAACAAAAGGGAATGTGAAACAACTGAGCTTTCTCTTATGGGTGAACAAGAGAAATATCAAATAGAGGCAGAATTTAAAAGGCTTTCAGACATAATCAGAGATCAACAAGATCTATTGAACATAAGGGAAAGTAACTACAAAATAGAAGCTTCCAAACTAAAAGCCCAATTAGAAGAAGGAAACAATGAAAGGGAGTTATTCAAGGTCAAATATCAAAAGTTGCTAAAAGCTCAACAAGAAGAAGGAAACAAGGTAAGGAAGTTGCAGGATGAATTCAATGAAAAGAACGCAACAATCAAGAATCTCAGAGATAGATCCAGTGATTATGAAAGTCTTGAAGCTACAATCCTCTCACTAAAAGGAGATCTTGAAGAATCAAGGAAGCAGAATGAAGATCTACATCAAACCATTGAAAAACAAGAATCACAGTTGGAATGTGCCTTCAGAGTTCATCAAATGATGCAGAATGTAAATGAAGAACAAGCAAAGGAGATTCTCAATCTAAGGGAACAAATGGAAGAAGGAAGAAAAGCTGCAGAAGATTTGAAAAAGAAATCTCTTGAAAAGGAAGAACAGCTTCAGGTCGAGGTAAATATCTTGAAAGGTAAAATAGAGAAAAGGAGAAGCTTTTACGATTTCAAGATAGCTCTAAAGTCTTGGATGATATTCTTAGTAGTCAAAGGTCTCCTGCTATAAAGACTGGTCTTGGTTTTCATGAATCGGTTGAAGGTGAATCTAGTTCACAAGGTGAAGCAAGGAACTCTAAAGAGAAATCTAAAGTGATCAAAGAAGAAATGAAAGATCCATCGCATCATCAACCAAGGAAAGAGATCCGTCAAAGAAAATCCTTTACTCCTCCTATGAATAATGTTGAATGTTATGTATGTCATAATCTTGGACATGTTGCAGCTAGATGTAGAAGAAGAAGGGTTCAAGATCATTATGCAGAAAGGTCATCTCAATCAAGGTACTTTATGGATATTGCTTTGCTTGCAATATGTTTGGTCACAAAGCTACTGATTGTTACAGGAGGAATATGAAACATATAAGATGTTATGCATGTAACAAGCTTGGACATATAGCTAAGGAATGCATGAACAAAGTATGGGCATCATATCAAAAGGAGAAAATGACATCATCACGCTTGAAGATATGGAGGAAGAAGGAAGTACAGTCAGAGAAAGGTAACACAGCGCATCATACAGACATACCAGAATCAGAGGGAGCTGAAGGTACAAAACTTCAGTGCCTGAATCTCATATGCAAACTCCATAAAGGGAAGTCGCATATATACGCGAGTTGGATACTGCACAATCGCGTATATGATTGTTTGAAGAAAGGCAGTAGGAAAAGTGAAGTTGATCTATGAAGTATGATCTCTCGAGCACAAGATCAGATCTGGAAATCTGAATTGGGTCCTAATCTAAGGTACGCAAATCATTCACTGTGAAAGTGCGGGCGTACGCAGCAGAGCGTAAGACCGGGTGCGGATGTACGCAAGTGAAGGCACAGTCCGCGGTGTAACAAAAGAGCACATGCGGACGGACGCGACAAGGCAGAAGAAGAGGTGCGTAGCAAGATCATAGGTACGCGGCGCAATAGAAGGATAACCTGCGTAGGTACATAGAAGTACGCGGCGCGATAAAAGAAAAGGTGCGTGGAGTACGCGGTGTAGTGGAAGACTATCTGCGTATGTACGCAGTGCAGCAGAAGGATCTCTGCGGGTGTACGCAGGGGAGCAGAAGGTGAAGTGCGTGGCTACGTGGGACAGATAAAGAAAAACTGCGTACCTGTCTTAAGGCATTTATTGACTTTTCTTGCTGATAAGATTTGACAGATGGCACCAGTTTAGGGGGAGCATATGTTCTTAATGCATTGTTGGCATTATGATCCTTGGTGATGATACCTATATGATTCATCTTGCTACGGTTATGAGTTGTTCACATAATTCTTGGACCAGATTTGTGGTTGATTCTTGCATGGAGTCCTTATTGTTCTTGGCACATATATGGATGAGGATTGTTGGCTGGATACATGGATGATTATTCAGAGTTGCATGATGATGAGTTCCTACCTATATGATGACAGGTTGTTTTGTATATGTTCCAAATTGATGATATGGTATTTCTCTCATATGTGAGAATGTGAATGATTCAAAAGGATGAGTTGATGAGGACATACATTGATGATTCATGCAAGCTGCTAGTCTAGTTGATGTTGACAGATACTATGAAGCAGATCATACAGTGTTGTTGTTGATATTTATCTTAGGTGATTGGTCTTTTCTCATGACGTAATAGTGTGTCTATATTGTAGTCATCTCTTTAGGTCATGTAACGACCTATGTTGGTTTCCCCACTATGCCTGGGATGAATGATGTTATCATATGTAAAATTTTGGTGTATCACCATTATGATGGGTGATGGATGTATGTATTGAGTCTTTTGGTGATAGGAAGGTAATTTATGATATATAGAGTCATGTTCCTCTTGAAGAAAATCTTTTTGCAGTCAGGGGGAGCTTGAGCATGAACAACACTATATAGCAGAGCAGACATCTCAGCTTGTTCTTAGAAAGAGCATTATCAGATTGGAGCACCATGGCATATACAAAGGGGGAGTTCATTCATAGACTTCAGCAGATCTGGTTTATAGTCAAGGAGAGCATGTTCTTAGGGGGAGCATAACCCTTTGCCCTTGATGTCAGGGAGAGTGATTTGGTGTTGTTGCCATCAAGTCCAAAGGGGGAGATTGTTGGCATTATGATGCATGTGTTGTACTTGATGGCAACCCTCTCATAGAAGGTCATCTCACTTGTATACATTCAGATGAATCTATAGAAGAAATATCAGATGTGACAGAGTGCATGGGTTACCGGACAGCGAAAAGGGATCAAATGACAGTTCACAAGTAAGCTTTTCCATCAAGTCCAAAGGGGGAGATTGTTGGCATTATGGCTAAAGTGTTGTCCGTCATGGCAACCCATTCAGGTGATAGATCTGGTGTTGTTGCCATCAAGTCCAAAGGGGGAGATTGTTGGCATTATGGCTAAAGTGTTGTCCTTGATGGCAACCCATTCAACTGATAGATCACAGTACTTCAAGTCAGCAGCAGAGATTGATGATTACCTATCAAATATTGAAGAAAATAAGGGGTACGCAGGTACACCTTACAGAAGGTGCGTACAGGCAGGCCGGTGTTACATAAAGTGTGTACATACCCGTAGTTATCCCGTTCAGGAGGTGCGTACCCCCAGTTCACTTACTTCAAGGCAGAGAAAAGCACACGTGGGGTTTCTTATGTTTAATCTTTGGTATTTAGCCGACGGTATTTGTGTTATTATGGTTTTGCTCGTGGTATTGATCCATGATTTGAGGAAGAGCTTGCCTATATAAAACAAAGGAGATCATTTGGCTTGAGTATGCTTTTGGGTTGAATATCTTAAGAAGCTAGATCTGAAATTCTAGTGATGGGTTATGAGAGATAGCTAGATCTAAATCAAGGAGAAACATGAGAACTACAAGTCGGATCTACTAATGGGTTGATATCTCCTCGGCGCATGTTCATATCTGTAGATCTGACAGTCTGGGTTATTCTTGAAGTCTTGAAATTATCTATATCTGCAGGTACACAAGTACAGTGAAAGAAAAGTGCGGAGATACGCAGGCACAGAAGCGCTGCAGGTGCGCAGATACGCAGTCCCAGAAGCGTTGTAGATGCGGAGGGGCGCAGGCAGTTCATTGGACACAGAGTGCACGTATGCAGGAATTTTGTGAGGCAGAGTGCGCACGTACGCAAGGAAGCAGTTGGAAACAGTGCGTACTTATACGCAACTGTTATATGGGTGAAGCTGCGTACTTCTCATGAAATCTACTTAGCTATCCATGTTTATCATTGCTGTGTTCTGGGTTTTGAAGTGATGTCTGATTTATGGTATTAAGTTCTGATAACAGCAGTGATTGATTAAATGTTTATACATTGCTGGATGAATGAATCAAGTTCTTAATGACTCATCTTTATGTATCTGATGGACTAGATCTGGTTGATGACTCACTTGTATATGTATTGATCTAGTGCTTGGGTAATTCAGAAGATTGTTTATGTGCTTCAATGTTGTTGTTGGGTCCAATATGAAAATTGGATGAAATGTGGCCTTTCAGATAATGTGTTGTGCTTCAGTGTATCCAGTATGAAAATTGATGAAACGTGGTACCTGGAGGAGAGAAGATTGTAGGTCGGCGCCTACGTAGTAGTACTTAAGCTAGTACAAAAGTAAAGGGGAATCTTTGGAGCATTGTAGCAGGTAGCAGCCTGCGTATTAGTAAATGGATCGGCTAGTACAAGAGCAAAGGGGGTTGTAGCTCCCGTACTGGTATAAGACTGCACCAGTACAAATATTGTAAAAGGATTTTCTTATTAAGAAGAAGATTGAGATGACTTCCAGCAGGTGGTTTTCTCCCGCATTAGGTTTCCACCTTATATCATGGTGTTCATGTGTGTGCCTTATGTGTGATGATCTATTCTATGTTACTGCATCTGTTAACTGATAACATGGTTGATAATGTTCTAATGCACTCATTGAAGAGCAATTAACTTAATCATAAGAAGTTGTGAAAGTAGCATATATGAATCAGAGTTTGGAAATGAAAAAGTTTTATTAATGTAATAATACTGATTCACCCCACCCGTCTCAGTATTATTTCCAACAGTATGTGCATGTTGGGAGGCTACTACAGTGTTTCCTCTAGTACTACTAGAGGAAACAACATATTTTCTATAGGGAGTTATAATTCATCGAATGACCGACCAAATAAAATCCAAATTCGATGGGACAATTTTTTTATTGACTAGGATTTCTTAGGTCTTCATTCCAAGTGGAATCACTCAAAAATACCTCTGTTAACCCATGCTAAAAAATGGAAAAAAAGTACTAGTCTAAAATCTAGAAATTCGAGAAATTGTGAGCTAGTAAATCTATCAAATGCCTAAACTAATCAAGTGAAAATGTAATGGGGTAATTGTTTTTATTAACTATAATGTTTTTTTGATCTAATTCAAGTGGAACCAACTCAATTGAAGCTTGTTAGCATGCTCTAACAAAAAGAAAAATTTACTATTATTTTCCACAAAAGTTCCAAAAATCTAGATTTGGGAATAAGAAAACTAATCCAATTAGCTCAATGATTACTATGACCTTCCAAATATTTTCCAAGGATGAAATGATGTTTTTTATCCTATGAAATAACTTACATCAACCATTTAACCCAATCCTACAACAAGAAATCATTAA
Organism: Pinus taeda; assembly: GCA_000404065.3. Taxonomy (NCBI): domain Eukaryota; kingdom Viridiplantae; phylum Streptophyta; class Pinopsida; order Pinales; family Pinaceae; genus Pinus; species Pinus taeda. The sequence continues at coordinate 37,841 of APFE031551397.1, forward strand.
CACTAAATGCATAAATAGAAAGAAACAAGAACAAGAGATGCATGTGAATAAGAAGTGAAAAGAAGAAAAGTAAATGATAGAAAAGGGCTCTGAGTCTCCTGGGATGGCCAAGCCCAAGGAAAATCAGAGTCCTATGAAGGAGACCAAGGTTTAGAAGTTGAGACACCAGTCTTCATTATTTCCATCAATACAATTACATCCCTGCAAGAAATGACATTGGACCTGCAAAAATACAAGTTCTCTCCACAAGAAGACTAATAAAAATCCCCCTAGAGGAAAATTTGACTTGGTACTTATAAAAAATTATTATGAAGCATTTTACATGAAAGGAGGAATCTTTCCCCACCAAAATCCCTTGATTAGTGGATTTGGTTCCCAAAGGAATTTGCATTAAATGGTAGGGAACACAATCCTAGATTTTCTCAATCATTAGAGCTCCACAATATGTGCATAATTCCATAATAACTTGATGATATATTATTTAATATTGATCCTCCCGTAGTAGGGAAAAAGTCTCTAAATTTTCTCTTCCTCCAAATATTCATAATCTACCCAATATTCTCACAACATTCCAAAAAAATAAAGAATAATAGGCACAAATATTAAATTATTCGTAAACTTTCCTAATGAACATGTTAATGTCAAAAATACATTATCTAATGCAAAAATACAAGTTTGATGTGTTGAAGGATGGTCATATGGACCTTAATTTATGTCTAATAGAGGCATGGGCCTTAATTTATGTCAAATTTAGAGGCCTATCAAATACCAATCAACATCTAAGGTATCATTCTTCACCCAACATGATAGGTTTTCCTCAGAACCTATGCCTAACCTAACATCATTCCTCTGAAATAAACCATAAGATCCACCATCTCGACCACGTTTACCAACACCTTCCACCTGCACATGATAAATGTTGACATTATTCGATAGAGATTCAACTACATGGATTACCCCAATTTGTAGTTCCCTTGACACTATTGCTATCCATGGTGACTTTCTCAGGCCTTAGATCCATTATATTCACATGCCTCAAATAATAACCTGATTTCCTTCTTCTTCACTTATTTCTTACCCACCCACTCCTAGGCCACTATTATTTTTGGATTATGATGAATACATCACCGAATTCCTTAGTTGGCCTACCATGCGTCCACATTGCACCAGACCATCTACATAATCATCTCACATTCATACTAGCCAATGGGGTCCCCACCATTTGTAAACACCCACCTGCACTATTACATAGGCCACCATATGTTTTTGGGTACCCATCTCCATGTTTGTACATCTAAAACTACTTCTAAATTATTTTGGAAAGTGTAGAAATATTTTTTCAGAAAAAGGATTCTCACCCATATTTTTTTGTCAGTTACCAAGCAGTGGTTCTTAGTTGCCCTTGGTTGGAGCCTTCTTTCTACCCACCCAATACCCACACCAGTAATCACCATCTTCTCATATACATACTGTTGTAGCCTACACTGTCATTTAAATTTTCAATATTATTTAAAATTAAAAAAAATGAAATAGTTTTGAAAATCAAAAGAAAATTTGAAAATTTGAAATATTAGTTGCACTAACAGTAGTATTGAAGATGTTATGAAAGTGGGCCCAATCCATATATTAAAGCTTGAGCACATCCATGAAGTGCGATCAAAAGGTTAGAAGAGGAGACCCATTAAGTGCTCTGCAGGGGAATAAGGAGCACGGGTTATAATTCATTTCCCAACCCCCGTAGTTGACCCTGACATCAACATGGATAACTAAAATCTACGGCCCATGATCACTGCAAGGGTTCAACCTTGATCAACCTCCCATACACTCCCTACTCGTGCAAGAGGCCACCCAAGATCGTTTTGATCTACCTCGCCTCCATCACACCATTCTCCACTGCTATTCATTTGTGTCCACCTCATCCATCGTACCATGTCACCTCATCTACCACTCCATTAATTGGTTACATTTATTACAGATTTTCCCTCCATTTGATTATCATATATATAAAATACAAGAAAAACCCCATTGCATTAGTCTTTTGTTTTAGCACTAAGCAACCTTGCATCCAGTTCAACAGTTTGAGTTAGCAATAGTCCCGACAACTACCATCAGTGGCTGTCACCAACAAATGTTACATACAGTCACCATGGCCAAACAAGTCACAGAAAATAGTTTAGAGATAGAATAAACTTGGCAAAAGTGCTAAATCTTGGTGGAACGAGGAAACCTGACAAATTCGCGAGGAACCCAGAAGAAGAGCGGAAATAGTTAGATCGGCCATATCGATAGATAATATCGATGGAAGAGGAATGGTGAAGATTAAAACCACGTGCGCAATAGTATAGCAGTCTTTGTAGGTGTAATCAGTGTCTCGTGCAGTCTCAAAGTGGTAAATGGTATTTTGGAAAATTCACACGATTAACCTGAGGGGTTGACACATAGCACAGGAAAACCACTTTTCTCGCATGCTCTCAACTTGATATGCATCATGAAAGATTTCACGCGAGATTACGTGATAACCGTTGGATCAAGAGGGATTGATCGATGGTGGAGATCAGCCAAGCTAGTTGGTGAGCAAGTGATGTGATAGTCGTTCCATTAGACATGTTAGATCTAAATTTTGGATGTGATAAGGTTATGAAATGGGGTTTTAATTCCTTTTGGTTTCATGGAAAATTTTAAGTCTTGCCATATACTAGGTAAATTAAACAGGTCTGCTATTTTAGTAGGATAACTAAACTTGGAGGTTGATGACTGATACTACAAAGAAAACCCGAGAAGAAGTTCCACCCAAACTTGAAGAAATAGTTCCTCATTTTGAATGATTATCCTTAACAGCTACAGCTAGCCCACCAAATATCCTGTTTGATAAAAGAGTCAGAGCTAGACTTCCTTCTTGCTGGAATCTACAAGGAAACTTGCTACCATGGAAGATATATGAGACTTTTCTAGTTGAGGAAAGGAGAAAATTTGATAACACTCATGAAACGACAAGGGGTCCACCACTGTAAACTACCTTAACAAAGATTTGAAGCTTCTCTGGATGATGAAGGCTCTGTTTACAGATAAGGCTACTTATGGTAGGATCATAGCTTGTAGAATAGCACTTTATAAGTTAGAGGAAGCACCAAAGTCAAATGTACCATTATGGAGAAAGTGCAAGGAATGGATGATAGAGCAGAGATGCATCACCAGGACCACATACTCAAGCCACAGATTCAAACAGCGAGCAACAATCACCAATCGTACTCTAATTTCTGTTACTTTTTGTTATTTTGTTTTCTTGAGAAGAATGAGGTGTATTCACCCTCCAATGTAATATTTTGTAATGACTTTTACTTTAGACAGTTATGAGGTAGTTAAGAAGTTTGACAGTTTTGGTAGTTACAAATTGTCCCATGATGTATAAAAAGAGGCAAAATTTATTAAAAAGGTATAAATTTTGAAGAACCTGGAGACTATGCTATTGTATTTTTGATAAAATGATGATTAACGAAAGAATCAGGAATTTTCCACACATTGTTGGGTATGATTTTGTAATTTCTCTGTTATGTTTCATCATGTGTCTTCCTTTCTTTAGGTATGGTAATGAAGTTGCAGGTCTTTGTTTACTTATGTGAATGAAGTTAAAATTCCTTGAAAGAGAACTCCTATATTTAAAGTTCCTACTTCTACATTTCTTCTAAGTTATAGATAATAGTTTCTGTGAAAAACAACATATTGTCTCTAACTTCTCAAAGCATTCTTCACTCAGGATTTGTATTCAACATCCTATGGCATTCTGAGACTTTCATATCACCAAAATATTAACGGTTGAAAGTCAGGTCCTTTAGGCCCTTCACATGAGGATACATCATACAGATAAGTGACATGAATAACAAAAATTAATGTCTTAAGCACAATTTCTACACATCCAAGAAATTGGTTTCTTAAGTTACAACATTAATTGGCGCCATTGTCGGGGATGAAATCAAGAACATTTTTCCCTGTGTTTTCAATATTTTCCTCTAGTTGATTAGTGAGGAGGGAATATTTATATGTATTGAATAGAAAACAATAACTTTGGCTTCAAAGAGACCTCATACGAGGTCAAATACCTCACAGCAAAAAGCTCAAGCCCTTTCAGACCCTGAGAGACTAGTTTCCAAGAGGGTTGGAAGGCCAAAAACTCTGTTTACACCAAGTCGTACACTGTCTGCACTTGGCAGCAGTTCAACGCATTTTTCATCCAAACATTCACCTTTCATTGACCAAGAGCTACCTTTTACATCCACTTCATTTCAAGAACCCAACTGTCAAGAATAGTCTTTAGAGTCTATTTCTTTCTCAGTATTCATAGATATATCTTCTATAGTTGTTCAAACTGGGCCTATAGCTACATTGCGACTTGTTCATACTCCATCTACTTCTCATATAGATTTTACATCTACTAGCACTCAATGTTCAATAAGTTCAAGATCAATCATGACAAAACCTGCATTCTTGTTGAATAGGTATGCACTGATTCAGTTGCCATAACAGTTGAATCCAATGCCTCAAGAATACTTAAAAATTCTTCCTTGTTTCTTAAGGGAGGATGAACAAAAAGCAGAGAAGCATATAGCAATGTTTTGTAATTTTGTAGAAAACCTTAATGTTGAACACCTGGATGTTGTTTTAGGACTTTTTGTGCAATCCTTGCATGGTGAAGAAAGAAAGTGGTTTAAAGGGCTTTCTAATAACTCTATCCCTACTTGGGAAGAGATGGAGCACCAGTTCACCCAGAGATTGGGAGAGAAATGAGACCATGCGTATTCACTTATAGAGTTTAATGCTATTAAAATGAAATTTGATGAAAGTGTTTTTGATCTCATCAAAAGGTTCAATAAACTTTATAACAACGTTTGAGTGGAGATCAAGCCCCCTCCTACTGGTGCAAAAATAACTTTTGCAGGGGAATTTCAATAAGATTTTGGGGACATTGAGGGAAAGAAGATCCACAACCCTTGAACAGATCCAAACTGATGCTTTAGAAATAGAAGCAAATTTGGTGGCTGTAGGTAAAGCACTAGAGGCACAACCTACCAAAGATAAGGGAAAGGCTCTAGTGGAATCCTCTCAAATTCAAACATTAGAAGATATGAATAATGTGATTAAAAATTTGTCTAGTAAATTGATTAAATTGGAATTGGAGAGTAAGAATTCTCAGAGGAAAGTATAGTAAAACAAAAACTTTAATCCTCAATATAGAAGACAACCTCTGCAAATTTTGCAGAAGGAGAGAAAAGACCAAGATCAGGTTCAAGCACCACTTTACTTAGAGGCAGATCCTGATGGAGTAATAGAGCATTCCAAGGATCATGATGATCATATTTCCACATTGTATGCAGGAGATGAAGATGAACTAGGTGTTGAGGGAGAAGAATATATTGAAATAGATGTCGTTTATGATGAGAATGAAATTGATGAATATTGGAAGCAGTTTACTGATTTTATGCAGGCAGAATTACATAAAAAGTATGAGTTGAGATCAAGAAAAAGATCTAGAATTCAATAAAATGAAGGTGAGCAGCAAGTTCTAGCTTCCCTACAAAAGGTGACTCCACAAGAACCACAACCTACAAAACAATTAAATAAAGGAAATAAAAAACAGAATACAAATAGTAAAACTCAAATACTTCAAGGTGAGTCCTCTCAAGATAAAGTGATAAAATTCCTTTAGAAAAAATAGTTTCCATTCCACAAGAGATTTCAGTGATGAATACAAGTGAAGATGAAAATGAAAGGAATACTAAACAATTCCATGTATTTAGTCTCACTAAAGAGTTAGAAAAAATCAAAATTCAAGTGCCCCTCACAGAGTTGGTCAAAACACCAGTTTATCAAAGAGAGGTTGTTGATTTTTTCAACCTATCTCAGAATGTGAATATAAATGACACTGTGAATCTGCAAGAAGATAAACCAGTAGTGGTTTTTGGTCCACATGTGGAGGAGGTAGATTCTTCAACACCTCCTTTCTATATTTCTTTATTGATTCATGATTTCCTCTTGCATAATTGTATGTTTGATACAGGAGCTTCACATAACCTTATGCCACTATCAGTAATGAAACAACAGAACCTACAAGTAATTAAACCTTAAAGAGACCTTTATTCTTTTGATTCAAATAAAGTTAAGTGTCTCAGGGTCATTAAAGATATGGTGGTGTCATTAGCCCAGATCCTACCTAGAAGCTTGGTAATGCATGTAGTGGTAGCAGATATCCTTGACTGTAATGGAATATTTTCAAGGCACTGAGATTGATCAATATGGAGATGAAACAACAGAAGGTGCAAAATTAAGTGGTTTTAAAAATTCCATAGTTAATCGAAAAATTATTTAATTGAAAGACAATATTCTGCCAAGGGGGCTTGTCCCTATTGAAAGACTTTTTAACTCCAATGATGTAACTATTAGTTCAAAGAAAATTCCACAGGATGAGAAAATTCAAGATCACAATATTGGAACCCAGAAAGAGCCCAAGTTAGTCAAATTGTTTAAAGGAGTTCCACTTAATTATAAGGAGAGATATGTTGAGCTTCTCAAGAAGTACACTTATATTTTTGCTTGGTCCTATGAGGATCTCAAGGCATATGATGTAAGCATTATTCCGAACAAGATTCCCTTGAAAGAAGGGATTAAACCATTTAAGCAGAAACTCAGGCAGATCAATCATTTGCCTTTACCATTGATTGAGAAAGAAGTCAAAAATATTCTTGATGCAAAGATAATAGTTCCACTTGGATACTCTAACTGGGTGGCCAATTTAGTACCTGTAAGGAATAAAAATGGAGAAATAAGGTTATATGTGGATTTTAGAAATTTAAATAGGGCTTCCTTAAAAGATAACTATCCATTACCTAAAATGGATCATGTGCTGCAAAAGGTAACTGGATCATTCAAAATGTCAATGCTAGATGGGTTCTCTGGGTATAACCAGGTGGCTATTGATAAAGAAGATCAGAAAAGGATTGCATTCACAACTCCTTGGGGAACCTTCATGTATGCTCGAATTCCTTTTGGGTTGATGAATGCAAGTGAAACATTTTAGAGGGCTATGGACATTGCATTTGTGGGTGATAAGTTTGTAGTGATATACTTGGATGACATCATTGTTTTCTCTAACTCAGATGAGGAGCATCTGAACCATCTTAAAAAGACTTTTGGGAAATCTAGAAAATTTGGGCTTTCTTTGAATCCTAAGAAGTCTATTTTTGCTCTAGAAGAAGGCAAACTATTGGGGCACATTGTTTCTAGAGATGGAGTGAAGATAGATCTAGCAGGGGTGAAAGCTATGCAGAAAATACCCCTACCCAGGAGTAAGAAAGACATTCAAAATTTTTTGGGAAAAATAAATTTTCTAAGGAGTTTTGTATCCAATTATGCTAAAATTGTAAAAGAGATTACCAATATGCTGAAGAAGGAAAATGAAGTACATTGGACCAAGGAAGGCAAAGAGTCATTCTCCAGGATCAAATAAGAATTACAAGAAGCTCCAATTTTAATTAGCCTTGATTATCAAAACCCTTTCAAATTTTTTCATTTGCATCACTTAATTCAATAGTTGTTGTTTTGTTACAGAAAAATGATGAAGGAAAAGAGCAACCAGTTTCTTTCTTTAGCAAGATACTTAGAGATGCTAAACTCAAGTACAATATCCTTGAAAAATAGGTATATGCTCTGGTAAAAGCCCTAAAGGCCTTCAGGACTTATGTGCTACATTCACAGATCATTTCTTATGTGTCAAACACTGCAGTAAAGGATGTCTTAGTCCAGAGTGATGTGGAAGGCAAAAGAGGAAAATGGATAGCCAAGATCCAAGAGTATGATCTAGACATAAAGCCCACAAAGCTAGTGAAAGGGCAGGTGCTGCCAAAGATGTTGACGGAGTCAAATTTTCAGGCATTGGGAATCAACTTGCTAGCACCTACAAATGAGGAAATAATTGAAGAAGGTGAATAATTTTATTTATTTATTTATTTTATCTATTTATTTATTTTATTTTGTTTTTATTTTATTTTATTATTTATTTTATTTTATTTTAATTTTATTTATTATTTTTATTTTTAATTTTTATTTTAATTTTATTTATTTATTTATTTTATTTATTTATTATTTTTTTTTTTTTTTTTTTTTTTCAGGTATGAAGATCTGATATAAATTTTTATGTTTAGAATGGTACAAGCACATAGTTCATTATTTATGTTTTCTCTCTTGTCCCCAATCATTGGATAGAACAAGATATAGAGCATTAAAAATTAAAGCATAGCCATATGTGATTGTAGAGGGTAGCTTTTATTGGAAGGATCATGTGGGAATTTTATTGTTATGTTTAACAGAAGAATCTACATAGACCATTAAACATTATCATGATAAGTTATGTGGTGGACATTATATTTGGAAAGCTACTGCACACAATCCTCCAGGCAAGATTTTATTGGCCCACCCTATTTGGTGATATATATATGTTTGTCAGAAGCTACCAGAAGTGTCATTTTTTTGTTGAAAAGAAGAGGTTAGCTCCCTTGCCATTGATCCTAGTCTTCATAGAAGAACCATTCAAACAATGGGGACTAGAATTTATTGGAGAAATTAACCCACCTTCAAGTGGACAACATAAGTGGGTTCTTACAGCCACTGATTATTTCACCAAGTGGGTAGAAGCTATACCTACAAAGAGGGCAAATGACCAGGTGGTGATGAAGTTCTGAGAGGAAAACATTTTCAACAGATTTGGATGCCCTGTCAAAATCATAACTAACAATGCTCAAGTGTTCAATTCAAGTAAGTTTATTGCTTTTTGTTAGAAGTATAATGTCATTTTATCTCATTCAATAGCTTATCATCCTCAGGGAAATGGATTCGCTGAATCCACTAACAAAACATTGATGAAAAATCTTAAGAAAACTATTGCAAAGAATAAAAAAGACTAGAATTCAAAATTAAAGTTTTCCCTTTGGGCTGTCCAAGTGACTACAAAATGATCTACATGCAATTCACCTTTTGAGTTAGTGTATGGAACTCAAGCTCTGTTTCCTAGACAACTTGTGAAGCCTATGATTGCAATGATTCAGGAGGCAAAAGAAGAGCCCAATGCTCTAATAAGAAGGATGCATAAGGTAGTGGAGTTGAGTGAAAGTAGATATGAGGTAAGAGATAATCTGCTTATGTATTAATAAAAAATGAAGGATATTTTTGATAGAAAAGCCAAAGAAATTGATTTTAAAACTAGAGACCTGGTGTTAAGGTGGGATACTAGAAGAGAAGATAAGGGCAAACATGGGAAGTTTGATCCTCTCTGGTATGGCCCATTCAGGATTATAAAAGTAAGGGCAAATAATACATTCTTCCTGGAGAATCTTGATGGTGAAACTTTACAGCTGCGTATAAATGGGTAGTACCTAAAACATTATTTCCAATTCTGAAGCACAAGCATCCTGTCATTGTAGATATCAGAGTGAATTCATTATACAAATTCCATAGAATTAAATTTGGCAAAGCAATACATGACTCCATGCCCAAAGTGAAGGCATTGATCTACAATTCTTAGTGCTTCTATAGAAAAAGAACTATCCCCAGGTGGAGCCAAGTGTTGTAGCCTACACTGTCATTTAAATTTTTAGTATTATTAAAAATATAAAAAAATGAAATAGTTTGAAAATCAAAAGAAAATTTTAAAATTTGAAATATTAGTTGCACTAATGGCAGTATTGAAGGTGGTATGAAATTAGGCTTGGTCCATCTATTAAAGCTCAAGCATGTCCTTGAAGCACAATCAAATGGTTGGTAGAGGAGACACATTAAGTCTTCTGCGGGGGAATAAGGAACACGTATTATAATTCATATCCCAACCCCAACAATTGACCCTGACATCAACATGGCTAACTGAAATCTATGACCCATGATCACTACAGGGGTTCAACCTTGATCAACCTCCCATACACTCCCTACCCTTGCAGCAAGCTACCCAACATCGTTTTGATCCACCTCACCTCCACCATGCTATTCTCCGCTCCCAATCATTTCTGTAAACCTCATCCACCGTACCACATGACCTCATCTGCCACTCCATTAATTAGTGACCTTTATTACATTTTTTCCCTCTGTTCAATTATCATATATATAAAAGACAAGCAAAACCTCGTTGCATTAGTCTTTTGTTTTAGCACTAAGCAACCTTGCATCAAGTTCAGCAGTTTGAGTCAGCAATCATCCTGACGACTGTCATCAACGACTGTCACTAGCAACTATCACCTATAGTCACCATGGCTGAACAAGTCACAAAAAATAATTTAGAGACAGACTAAACTTGCAGGAAGTGCTAAATCTTGGCGGAACGAGGAAACCTGACAAATTCGCGAGGAACCCAGAAGAAGAGCAGAAATTGTCGGATTGGCTAGATTGATGGATAATATCGACGGAAGAGGAATAGTGGAGATGAAAACCACATGCATAATAGTAGAGTGGTCTTCATAGGTGTAAGTAGTATCTTGCGCAGTCTCAAAATGGTAAATGGTATTTTGGCAAATTCACGCGATTAACCTGAGGGGTTGACATGTAGCACGGGAAAACCACTTTTCTCGTGTGATCTCGAATCGATATGCATCATACAAGATTCCACACGAGATTACGCGATAGCCGTTGGATCAAGTAGGATTGATCGACTGTGGAGAGAGGCCAAGCTAGTTGGCAAGTGGGTGATGCGATAACCGTTCGATTAGACAGGCTAGATCTGACAGTGATCGCGTCGAAAGATGCATAGGATTTAATTTAAATTTCAGACACGATAAGGTTATGAACTGGGGTTTTAATTCCTTTTGGTTCCATGGAAAACAGGTCTACTATTTTAGTAGGATAATAAAATTTGGAGGTTGATGACTGATACTGCAAAGAAAACCCAAGAAGAAGTTCCACTCAAACTTGAAGAAATAGTTTCTCATTTTGAACGATTATCCTTAACACCTGCAACGAGCCCACCAAATATCATGTTTGATAAAAGAGTCAAAGTTGGACTTCCTTCTTGCTAGAATCTACAAGGAAACTTGCTGCCATGGAAGACATATGAGACTTTTCTAGTTGAGGCAAGGAGCAAAGTTTATAACACTCATGAAAAGACAATAGTATTAAATGGGGACACCATTGTAAACTACCTTAACAAATATTTTAAGCTTCTTTGGATGATGAAGACTCTGTTTACAGATAAAACTATTATGGTAGGATCACAGCTTGCAAAATAGAACTTGATAAGTTAGAGGAAGCACCAAAGTCAAATGTACCATTATGGAGAAAGAGCAAGGAATGGATGATAGAGGAGAGATGCATCAGCAGGACCACATACTAAAGCCACTGATTCAAACAGCGAGCAACAATCACCAATCATATTCTAATTTCTATTACTTGTTATTTTTTCTTCTTGAGAAGCATGAGGTGTCTTTTACCCTCCAATGTAATATTCTGTAATGACTTTTACTTTAGACAATTAGGAGGTAGTTAAGCATTTTGACAGTTTTGGTAGTTACCAACTATCCCATGATGCAGAAAAAGAGGAAAAATTATAGGAAAAAGGTCTGAATTTTGAATAACCTAGAGACTATGCTATTGTATTTTTGATAAACTGATGATTAATGAAAGAATTAGGAGTTTTCCACACATTGTTGGGTATGATTTTGTAATTTCTTTGTTATGTGTCATCATGTGTCTTCCTCTCTTTAAGTATGGTAATGAAGTTGTAGGTCTTTGTTTACTTATGTGAATGAAGTTAAAATTCCTTAAAAGAGCACTCCTATATTTGAAATTCCTACTTCTACATTTCTTCTAAGTTACAGATAATAATTTTTGTGAAAAACAACATATTGTCTCTAACTTCTCAAAGCATTCTTCACTTAGCATTTATATTCAACATCCTATGACATTCTAAGACTTTCATATCACCTAAATATTAAGGGTTCAAAGTATGGTCCTTCTGGCCCTTCACATGAGGATACATCATACAAATAAGTGACATGAATAATAAAAATTAATGTCTTGAGCACAATTTCTACACAGCCAAGAAATTGGTTTCTTAAGGGACAACACATACCATGCTAGTTAGAACATACCTAAATCTCCCCTAGATGTCCTAGATGTCCTACTGGCTCTAGAGGCATACACCTTAGCACGTTTTTTTGGCTACCATCACTTGCATTAAAGCTCCAACCTTGGGAAACTTTCTCGTATCCCTCCAGTACAGTAAAATCTCATCATCATGCCTTTTACCCATCATATTACATCATCCATCTCATCTTCATATGGATTTCCCAAAATCAATGTTTGGATGGTTGGCGCTTATTTTCTATTGACATCAACACCCATATTCCATAATCAAAGCAGTATTTTGAGTACTCCCAATGTTTTGGGATAGTCTCAGGTGGCACAATGGGAACCACTATTTCCCATTCAATCTCCCTGACATTTGAAATGAGCATAAGTTTTCATGTCAGGGTTGTATCATAATTTTTTTGACGTTACACTTCTTTCATTTAATTGAGGATCCATGCACTTGATCACACCTCCTTCACTAGTTCTTTGTATCAGATGCATGGGGGAACCTAGTTCAGCATATTTTTTACAGCCACCATTGAGGAAAAAAGCAATTATCTTCTTCAACTAACAACTCGTTAGCCACTTCAATGTTGACTTGATAAGACCTTCCCTCTATGTTTGTAATGCTTATGTCATCGTCATCATAACAAGAATGCGACATGATCACCTCGTATAAACACTCTTGTAACCATATTTCTTTAAAGCATGGTTTTCTTTCAGTTCTTAGTCAAGGATCTTTCCCTATTCATCTCTACAGTAAGTCTCTCTCTCTCTCAAGAACTAAGTAAGACTCATCATCAGAACAACAAAACATGATGTATTTTAGTTATACACTTTCTCCTAACCTCACACATCAAGGGGAAATTGTTATTATGAGAAAATTGCACACTCATTTGTATGCAGTAGAAGACACTCAGAGTCAGTGAGCAACATGTATAGGGGTTACATTTTCAGTTTCAAACATCATGAAGAGAAAAAATGAAAAGCTTTGCTAAGGTTGAATTAAAAAATCAACCATCGTGGGTGCTCCAAAGCCATAAATTCACTACATCATGTATTTTCCTTCAATAGCTGCAAGGGTCACTAGAAGCCCAATCAACACCTCAAGATGTGAGTTTTCTTGAAAAACACTCCACGTCTTGACAAGATGGGCTGACTATTCGAGCCTTTAGCCCTAAATAGGCTTAATCGCAAGAGGATAGTAGCTCTCATCTCAATTATGAGGAAACAAAATTCATTGATGAGCCAAAGGAGGGGAGGAGTGTCAAAAATTATTATAAATGAAAGTGCACAGAGAGAAAAAAATGAGAATTTGTGCATTGTTATGGTACCGAAATTTCTCCCAAGTAATCAAGCATATCATTTTTAAGAGAATTCCACCATTTTAGAGAGTTCTCTTTACTTATTTAAGAGGGCAACAACTTGCAAAATATATTGAAAGGGAAATCCTTGTTGAGAGCTATTGAGCACCATTTCTCAAACAACTCCCTTCAAGTGTCTTTGATACTTTATTTGTAACTCTCCCACCACCAAAAATCAATAAATATGATCATTTTTCTACTCCTTTTTTGATTTGTTTTGCTTCACAAGCTTGTTTTGTGTTATTTATTCTAGTTTTGTTCATGAATTATTTACATCTTATTCAATGCTTTGTTGGTTCACGTTTCATCACTAACACCACTCATTTGGTTGTATGATCCTTGTAGGAAACAACCAACTGAAAGAAAGGTGTTTTGGGGAATCATAGGCAACCAAACACACCATACACTACCCAACATTTGACATGGAATTATGAAATTCACTTGTTATAATGTGAAGGGCGTGTTAATGACTTTTGGGGGTGGTTGTGCTAATATTTCATGACCTTCAAATAAGATGGGTAATAAAACTAATTCCTTCATGTTTTTTAATTAAAAAAAATATTAATTTTGGTGCAACATTTAATAACTCGCATAAATAGAACCAACACAAAACAGAATCATGGATAATTTTGTACATGTTATTGGAGGTGCTTCAACTTTGAGAAACACTTTTCATAGACACTAAATTTTCTAAGAAAACTTTTCCAGAAAAATCATATATATATATAATATATATATATATATATATATATATATATATATTTATTATTATTATATATATATATATAGAGATATATATATATATAATATATTATTATATATATTATATATTACATTAAGGAATTTGAGGTAAAAAATGGGCCTTGAAACCAAAACAAAAATTTACTAACAAAACAAACTTAAACCAATAGTATTAAATATGGTGATGTTATCCTCAGGGGAAAACATTTTGGAGAGAAAATAAGAAAACAATTTTCTTTAATTTTTTTTTACTTATTTCCTTGTAGGTTCACTCAAATTTCAAGAGTATACACTTGTTGGATGAAAAATTAAATTCCACTTCCAACAATTACCCACTCCCCATACTTCTGAGTAGATCCACATCAAAAAGAAATTATGTGGGTCTAATAAGAAGTATGTAGAGTTGGTACTCATTGGATGTGAAATTTAATTTAGCATCCAATATGTGACTACTCTTGAAATTTGAGTGAACCTTCAAGGAGATAAGTCAAAAATACAATAAAAAAGTAGTTTCTGTTTTTTCTTTAAAAATTCACAAGTCTTATTTTTTTATTTTAGCTATTTTTTTTATTATTTTTCATAGGAGGCACATTTTAGACTTCGAAATTCCTCTATTCTAATATTTAACATAAACAAAAATCAAAGAAATATTCAAACCTAAAAAAAAAATGTGCATAACAAAAAATTGATTTTCATATGTCAACCTACTACTTTAACTCCTTTTTCCATCATCATAAATTTAAATGGTTATAAGTACATAGAATGAACATATCACTAGGTGGTTTTCCACCTAATTGTTCTTGCACCCATCTAATGATTTTATTGTTGTGTGATTATACCATATAATTGATGGATGTATGCAAAGTCTACTTAATTTTTTCTAGGCCATTTCTCAATAGTTCTTCATCTATCTCTAATTCGTTGGTGGAAATCCCAAAGGCCATATAATTTCCCCTTAAAAAAAATAATTTTATTTTGTGAGCCAACAAAAGCTCTATCTTTAGCCACTTTGAATAAGATTGTTTTCCCAAAAATAGTTGTCTAAGTGGCATTATTCTATGGAGCACTTGCCTTTCCATTTTTTTGTTAAATATAGTTTATTTTATCTCTTCTTATAAACAATTATTATATCCTTTGGCTATGAGTTGAAGTTATAACATCTTCAAGTTCTAAGAGGTTGCTCACGATTCCAATTTATTACTTTTATTCTTTTAGCCATGGTATTTTGCTCCTCGTAAGGGATGAAAGTTTCAATAATATGTCTTTTCTCTCATCAACCACAAAAATATATGCTTGTACTCATTAGTGAATGTTGTTTAGGAGATCATATTAATACCATGAATCATTCTTGTGGATGAGTATGTTAATCACCATTTTTTATGTGGTTTCATTATTCACCAAGATTACCTTAGAAGATGCGATCAAAGTTATCTATGAAGTAGTCAATGTTGGAATAGCCAAACTTGCTAAGTTTTGTCTATGCTTGAAATTGTTTAGCTTACAAGGTTAATACTATGAAAAAGTCACAGGCATTGCAATGGGCTCCCCATTGTCTCCTACTGAATCTAACCTCTACATGGAAAAATTTGAACATAAGGAAATAAACTTGTATTCCTTGAAACAAAGAAGATGAAAAAGGTACAATCATGATATTAATGTTAAACTTCAGCATGATAAGGAAGAACTCAATAAATTCCTAGAACATCTTAATGGAATATTAGATCACATCAAATTCACAATGGAACTTGAAGATAATAACTATGTTCCTTTCCTCGAGGTATTAATTACTAGACATGAGGATGGGATATTGGGACATTAGGTATTCAGAAAAAAGACACATATTGACAATTACCTTCATGTGGACTCTCACCATTATCTGACAAAAAAATTTGGCATCCTCAATACGTTGGCATTAAGAGTCGACATGTTATCTAATAAATAACACTTGGATCAAGAATTAACCCATGTTACTAAGGTCTTCAGAAGGATTTTATACAAAAATAGAGACATTTTGAAAGCCATCAAGAGATCAAAAAAGAAGATGAACCCCTCACATTGAAATCAAAATATTCACAACCTTATAGAAAGAGTCGCGCATTCAATACATATGTCATGTGACTCACAGAATAGCTAAAATTCTTAGGAAAATGAATACAAGTTCTATATTCAAACCATTCAAAACAATAAAGCAAAAAATAAAATCTGTTAACGATAACATTGATCAACATCAACTAAAGGAAAGCATAAGATAAACTACTCATGTGGGAGAAGCTACATTGGTGATACTGGGAGATTATTCAAAAAAATAATAAAAGAGCATAATATTGACATCAAAAATCATCACTCTTGCACCTCTGCTCTTGCAAAGAATATCCACCACACTAAGCATCACATCTGATTGGAAGATGCTTCTATCATCGCAAAGGAAGGTTACTACTTGAAAGTAAGATTTAGAGAGGTTATGGAGATATTAAGACACCCTAAAAACCTTAATTAGGATGGAGGAATCAAAGTTAGTATGAATTGAATTGTTGTGCTCTCTCAACTCTAAGGTTAGTTCCCTCTCTTACAGTTCAATATTAAGATTAATAGAGTTATTATTAATATCATTTCTCTCAGTACAATCTTAGTATTAATGATTAAGATTTATAAGTATTAATATTTCTTATTGTTTTTTCTACTTAATGTAGTTTTCTTTTCATTAAGACCTTAACCATGCCGATAAGCATTATATAGTGATTTTTTTCATGGAAACACTATTAATATTTGTCATCCTTGACATAATCCTCAACACATGTCCCACCTCATCATTAGCACATTGTTCTCACATGGAGTTTGATTTGAACAGTTAGATTTAATTTGTTTGATCTAACAACGATATTATTTTAGGGCTTTGCTTGATAGGAGGGAAAACATTAAGAAATTTTAATAATGGAATAATTGTCTTTTCTTGGGCTATTATGGCTCTATATGATGCTTGTCCCATCCCACACATCTCTCCTAGTCAAGAAATGAGACTCGAAATTGGATAGCTTCTTGACCATTGCAGTGATGGATGAATGATCAAAATGAGATGATGGAGATGGTCTGCTAGGGCCATGTACCCCTGCAACCAAAAATTCACAACTAGAATCAAATTATAATGAAAACCTTCATCCAAATCAATAGAAAATGGAGAACATGGAAGAGATATGAGAAAGAATCAAAACTTGTTCCTTTGAATATCCATGGCAAAATCATGATAGTGGGCACTCTAACACCTAACTTGTCAAATTTGAAAAAGATGGGATCAGGGCTAATGATATTTTCAGGGTTGAGCATGCCACTCATAAGTGTTATAAAGTGGTCAAAGAATCCAACATGTTCGTCATATGTAATGATGAACAAAATCGCATTCCACCGAGGGATGGATCTCAGCATCTCGTACACTTCACCAATTTATGACCCTCACCTATATCATGGAAAGGATGGTGGTTGGTGGAAAAGAGGTTCTTGATGTTGGCGTACCATTGCTCCACAACCATGTAAATGGAAACTTCCCTTCACTTGCATCAAGCTTGAATTCTAAGGAATAAGGGTGGAAATTGTCTACATACTTCAGATTTATGTAGAACAGTGGCCAAGATGTTCTAGTAATAAATCCAAAACAATAAATCTTACCCATTTATGGATTCAAAGACGGTTTTATATGGGTATCCCTTGATAAAAAACTTGGGGATATTGTTGGTGGCTTCATGTGAAGTCCTTGAATGAACATAGATTCTATTGGGTTGAGTGGAAGTTGAGATTCCAACAAAGCTCTCTTATGAAATGAAATGAGTGTCATGGGTCTAAATTCATGTATTATACCTCATATATAAAGAAAAGCCTTACATAATCAGGATTGTTGGTGGATATCAGATTCCACTCCTAGCTTGTGTCACACTCAATTTGTGGATTGAGGCACTTCATCCAACCCAACATGTGGTCAAATGATTGATTCTCCATGATAAGGATTACTCATTAGAGAAATGTTTAGGTATAAAATGGGCCTCAAAACAAAAAGGTACAACCAAAATAAACTTTATAAGAACCAATAGGATTCAATATGATGATGTCAACCATGGGGGATGATTCACCGTTTTTGGAGTAAAAAAGTGAAAAGATTAAAAAAAAGAAAAAAACTCATTTTTCAATTTGTATTTTCATCTTATCTCCTATGGTTTTACTCAAATTTTGAGTAGGATCAATTGTTGGATGCATAATTTAATTTCTCATCCAATGAGTGCCCATGTTTCATACTTTCAATGGCCCTGACTACACAAAAAATGCAGGGAAATACATGAAAAACATTATTGCAATCATGTTTTTCATGTATTTCTCATTTTTAGTGTAGCAAGGTCCATTGAGAGTATACAACATTGATACTTCTAGGATGAGGAATTTGATTATGCATCCAAAAAGTGACCCCACTCAAAATTTCAGTAAAATGGTAGGGTGATAAGTTGAAAATTCAAGTTGAAAAGTAATTTTTTCTTTTTTCCTTCTAAAATTTGATGATGTCATCTAATATTATTTTACTATGTTGACCATTATTTTATAATATTCCTTAGGAATCCCATTTTAGACCTTAAAATTTCTCTAATGATTGTACTTATGGGATTGTTAATGGTAGTCATCTTTGCACAAGTTATATATATGTATGAAACACTTAAGGCCAATGTCGCCCATCTCACCATGTCCTTGCAGCTCGTGGCATTCATCGCCTACTGTGGAACTAAATTGTGTGAATGTAGAGTGGGAGTAGGGAAACATTGTAAAATGGTCAGTGGATTTCCACAGTACTCCAGCTGACCAAATCTCGGGAATGAATCAAAAAATTGTGAATCATCATACCCTACCCATGGCACCTGTACCTAGAAAATCATGCATTATGTGCTCATTAATATCTCTGAGGTGGGTGTGGGAGTTATATGGAGATGCTAGGTGTGCCTCATGCAAGGGAGGCCCCTGCATGAGATCTAGATGCATATTGTTTTTTTAGTTTTTGCTTTTTTTTCCTTACAATTTCATTTTCTGCCGAAACGAAACCTATGAGCCTTTGGTTGCAAGAAACAAAATATACCCTCTTAATCATTTTAAACCATAAAAGGGTGGTTAACACATTGATAGAAGGAATTACTGGGGGTAACACTTATTTGATATTTTAGTTTCTATGTTGGAGTTTGTACAGTACGTATATGCTTCTTCTTAAATTAATGTGTTATACAAAATAACCTTTATATGATAATTATTGTATGCTTGCAATCAACTATTTTCATTCACGTACATGGATATGATATTGCAGCTCTATGGACCATTGTTGGTTTGGTTTATGGAATATTCCTAAGAGTCAAATATTGTTGTTGCAATAAGAAGTCGATTAAGGGTCCATACAAGCCTCATTCAAGATGGTACTAGTTATTCCCATTCTTAGCTATCATCCTTCTCACCATAGTTGCCATGTAAGATTTACATCTTTGATTACCCTTAAGTTGTTGTTAAAGGTTTTATGTCTCTCTTATCGAGGTTTCTGGACTTTTCAATGAGAATTTTTTAGATCTTACAGAAGAGTTAAAAAGTTCACACATTTTAACATTTTTCTCTTCTTAAAGGAATTTTTTGTGCTGTTTCAGAGAAGATCAATTTTTAGAGAAGAGTCTAAATCTTACAGTGCTTTTCTATATCAAAATATTCTTGTGAATTTTGAATTTTAATGGGTTGGAGTAACAGTTTACTACCGATGCATTTTTCTTAGTAGTTTATTCAGAAGATCAAGGGACATATGATTAGGTTTCTATTGCATAAGCACTTTTCTCTTTGTTAATTACTAGGGATGAAATTGCAGTATTTCTTCTGCACTTGTTCTTTGGGGAACAAAAACTTCCATACAAGGGAAGAGGAGGTGGAAAGAACTATTGTAGGGGCTTCTCAAAGGGCCACCAACACAATTTATAATGTGTCATCTTCTATGAAGACAATACAAGATCAGTTGCAACATTATGATGAAAATGCTTACTTTCGTTTAAATACAACAATAGAAAGACTTGAAAAGGAAGCATCTAACATACTTGATAGGGTCTATGAAAACAAGCGATCAATCGACATCAACTTAAGAGTATTGTAAGATTATTTTACTCTCAGCTCCAAAAACTTGCTAGGTTTTGCTTAAGAATATTGTTCAATTATTTTCCTCTGAGCTTCAAAAAAAGTATATGTAGGAATCTCTCTCATTTGAACCTTAGAGGAGAAATTTCCATAATGTTTGGAAATCTAAAAGTCCTAGAGTCAATGTATGTGAATCCATATGTTCACTACATATTACTTTTAAGCACTTTGGGTTCATTATTGAACTAGTAGTTTCAATGCATGCTATATTTAGAAACTCTTTATAATATATATGTTATTCTTAGTTGAATCAATATTCTATATTCATTGACCTTAAAGGAAATGGTCTCTCAATATAAATTCCCAACAAGATTGGATATTTCTCCATATTGAAAATATTGTGAGTTATTCTCCCTAATATTGAAATACTAGCGTGGTTAAATAAAGTCATGTCCATATAGAATAGCTCATGAAAAACCCTTGAAAACCCTTCAAAGATATGTTCACCCTAAGATTCTAGGAAAGTGTATTTTAAAATGTTTATCTATCCAAAAAAAAAATGTTGATTGACTACAAATTCATTATAGTGGATCTCACCATATCCCAACACTTGTATTCTTGTTCAAGATGGATATATTACTTTATAATATATAAATTTTAAGTATTATGTTGAAAATAATAGTATTTTGAGGAGATATATGATGTCAAATCAAGTTGTTGTGTGCATCTAAATATCCCTCTAATAATCATTCTCATAATTATATTTCATAGAATTCCTCGACTTGATTTCATCTTCAATGTTTTTGCACAAATGTCTCTTTAAATTATTTATATTGGGACATTCCTTCTTCAATATCAAAGTGGAAAACAACAGGACAAATGTAAGTATGCTAAAATTCTATAGTTTCTCGCTATTCAAAAGGATTTAGCTTAATTTGTATATTATTTTGTATTTTTCCCTCTCTTAGAAAGGAATAAAAACTATTTTTGACACATTGACCAAATTTATAGCGTTTTGAAGAATAACTAGTTAATGGGGCATATCGCTTCAACATTGTCTCAGATTCCAAACTTGAATAAAATGTAAGTTGGGAATACTAGTTTGGATTCTACTTCCTTTGTTACTATTTACTTCTCAAAGAACTGCATAGGATGTGTAAAGTCTAGATTATGGAAAGTATCATTTAACAATGCTTTTAATTTTTTTAGGGATTTTGGATACAATCAATTAAGTGGGTAGCTCCCAAGGCTTATCTATTGCAATGAAGTTTTGCAATATTTCTAAGATTCTAGGTTCTTTATGAGTTTTCTCGAGCTTATCATTCTCTTGTTAAGAAAAACATTTTATTATTTTCCCATTAAGTTTTGGAAGAATTGTTGAGTTCCGATTTTGTCCATTTTTGATAACATTTCTAAGGCCTTGCTTCCCCTCTTTTGAACTCTTTTTGACCCTTCATGACTCTCTTTTTTCCATATTCTATGTTTTTTTACCAAAAGGGTGTTGTGAGATTTAAGGTATGAAAATTAGTTTAAAAAGTATCATTTCATTTTATTCTTGAATTTTTGAAGTTAAATGATACCTATCTAATGATCTACAATTTCAAGAATGCTAACCAGATCCTATGCAAACCAACCATATTCCAAAGTGGTTTTGTTATTTCCTCTAGAAAGCCCATGATTTCTTGTAGAGTCGTTGATTTCCTTTAATTGCTCTTATTTCCTGCAGCGATCTCAATTGTTGAGTATGCTCTGGTTAGCCTCGAGGAGAATGAAAACATGGGATTTTTCAAGAAATTCATTTACATGGATCCTATCCTATTGGCTTCCTCAAAAATTCCACTGAAACCACACAGATTTTCAGACCTCTCATAGATGGTCGTATTGGAAAATAACTCCAACAACTCAATGAGATCAGTTTGAGCCATCCTTTCTGTCCTGGATCAAACTCAGCATGTCTATTTTTATTGTCTTTCCTAGTTATTATTAGAAAAGAGTTGCAGTATGTTAGTTTTCCTAATTCGGGCAAGTTTATGCCTCTGTACTTGTATAAATACTTTTATGTTTCATTTGCAAAGGAAAAGAGTGGATATACTAGACTTTCGTACCACTACAATATTTGTTCAGATTAATATAAATTTCCATGTTCTGTTGATCTCACTGTGTAAAATCCTTTAGTAGTTAAAGGGGTTGTGATTAAGGGAGGCCCCCCTTTACTCACAACTCCCATACTTTAGAATTTGTGTTCTTTTAATTATTTTCATGAATTGACAAAATTATTACACAGTTTTTGTGCCTCTTTTCTAATTTGTAGCAACACAAGTATGATGATTAAATGGTGAAGCTTATTTGATGAATATGTTGGAGTTATTTGATTAAGCTTTGATTTACATTGTGAATTGTTGAAATGGTTTAATTTTTGTTTGGTTGATCCTTTATCTTTTTCTGATCAACATCAACAATTTTAGGTGTTGTAGAGGGATGATTATATCCGCTCCATGACCTTTGATGCTAAGTGTTGATGAGGAAAAGAGATACTGAAGCTGTGTGTATGTGGTTTTGTTTAGAAAAACACTTAAAGGATTAGCATGCATATATTTTTCTCAACATCTCATAAGGTTACCTACCCCTAGTTGATAATTTATGTCTGTCAAATTATAAGTCTATAATTTTCACAAACATTTTGGTGACGTTGCCAGGGAGGTGCTAAGGGATGATACATAAAGTGTTTTAGTGTGATTTATTTTTCACTGTGTTTTTTCAAGACTGGGGGAGTCAAAGTGGTAAGATGTGGGGTAAATCCTATGCACCTGTAGAGATCATAATTTTCCAAATCAATGTCCTGATTGTTTAGTAAGTAGAAGTTTTGATTTTTTTAAAAATAAGGGCCAATATAAACTTTTAAGTATTTTTAGTGGTGGTGTGAGAACCACTTCATTTTCTAATAAACTGGAAGGGAAAAATAAATTTGTAAAGAATAAGGCAAAGGAGTCGAGAAAATCTGAACCAAGGAATGACAATTCTAAATAAGGATCAACAGATGATCCTATGTAGATCAATACCCCCATAGTAGAGAAGCATCCTTTTGATAGAGAATCCACTGTTTCTCCTCATCAAGCATCTCCTCTTACTAGGGGGACATCATCCTTGCTTAGTGGTCATCCTGAGGAGGAATTCCATTTCAATCCTATTCAAGAGCCAAAGTTCCATACACCTGACTTTGAAGGATCTGTAGCTTACTAGGGTCCCACTCCCTTTTGGTTCAATATGGCTCATTTAGAGGTTACTGGTACTACAAGTGGGGACTATCATGAGAAGGAAGAGGAACCATTTACATTTGAATTTATTATCAAATATTTTGTTGGGGCCAATCATATGAAAAACATTCCTCCGTCTACTTTGCCTAATTTTCGTGGCACCTCTAGTGAAGATCTCGATGCCTTCTTATTTGAGTTTCATGTATTGTGCAGGAGCTATGATTATTCTTGAAATGCTAAAAAGTTGAAGTTGTTTCCTACCACGTTAAAAGATGCAACTCTCATATGGTTCATGGGACTGATTGCAAATTCCATTTCGACATGGGATGACATGAAGAAGGTGTTTGTTGGAGAGGTAAATCCCCTCTACGGATAGAGGCGATCCCTACTAGCCCAGAACGGGTCTAGCAACAATCAAACAATGCTATCACGCAAGTTCCTAATTGCAAATAAAAGGTAGGTGATGAAGAACCATACTTGAGATCAACGCTCTAGTTTGTAGAAGAGATGTCGCCCACGTTCCTTTGCCTTGCCGGTCACGATCCTCCACTATCCACGTGAATGGACACCTGCACACAAAGAGAACAACACAAACACAAGTGTGAAATCTAATATATGCAATTATACATCAGTCAGGAAGGATATAATTCAACATCAACCATTACAAGTACAACGGGAATGGAACCATAATGATGTCATCTATTATTAATAATTCAACAAAGGAGAACACAACGAGCGTCCTAACGTCAAGTCCTCCTTTGGCTGGGTGCTCAGCTACACAAGTCTTGCAAAAGCTTGAAGGGGTGAGGGACAAGCTCTCTCTCTCTTTAGTGACAAGGTATCCTTACTTAGGTAAAGCCTTATGGATAAAGAAGGCTTCTTGCAACTCTAATCTTTTGATATCTTCCTTTCAGCACAAGTACTGCCACAAGAGTCAGAACTAGCTTGCTCAAGCCATGGAGACAAGTTTTTATAGAGGAAAAGGAAGAGATAAGGTCAATCCCCCATAATAATGGATTTGGCTTCATCAATTGGAAACTTCCATGGAATGGTGGCAAACTACTTTCCATCCAAGGAGATTCGAAGCCAAACCATCCTCACTTAACTTGGAGTCAGTTTGGTGAATGAGTTGGATAGAACCTTCGGAGGTTTGATTAGTTCAAAACTTTGCCCAAAATGGTTGGCGCGATTTCGACTCTGGGACAGAGCGCTAATGGTGCACCCTTTCAATAGGATTTTCCCCATTGGCGCGGGCATAACACAGGGCACCAGCGCTAATGCAAAAAGGGTTGTTTTTAAGGGCAATGATCAGGAGATTTCTTAAGGGCATATGAAGCTCATGTTTAGAGGTGACTAATGCAAGTGGTTTCAAGTCTTGTCACTTCTCACAAGTCCCGGAATGGGTCCTCCAAGATGCAGGAGAGGGATAACAGGGACGGTGACAAACGGTGACAAATTACTGTGTAACAGATGCCCCCTAAAGCATGAGGCCCGAGAGAGAGAGGGGTGAAGTGCTTTACAAGAACATGTGTGACTGAAACACTGCCGCCAGAGAACCGACGAGAAGAAGTACAACTAATATCTCAAGTACATGATATATGTGGTATGGGCGCAGCCATCAATAACAGAGTATAAAACTAGATCCCAGGCATGGACGCAGCCATCCGATGAGGATCTATGAATGAACTCAGGTATGGTCGCAACCATCCAATAAATGAGTCATGTAATGATTACAATAATCCACAAAATGCAACCCGGATCTCAATATGCACAATCCGGGGTCTTGCGCTCCAACTCGACCTGAACACAGTACAAGTTCAAGCATGTGAATATAGGAGTCGAAGTCGAACATGCATGAACATCGTCTAATTACCAGTCAATGATGAAAACTGTTAACAGACGCGAGAGGCGCCACCAATAATGACGATGGTCCTCAAGGTACTATAGGTACAATCCACGGTGTGTGAATCAATGAGTCGGCGTCGAACACCCGTAGAATCATCCGATCGGAGGCCAATGATGAAAACCTCGCGTCGAACACGAAGAACCTGCCATTGAGGCATGCAGGCTCCAAGGTACCTGAAAGGAGTCTCTAGGTCACCTTCCTGGATAATGAGCTGAAGTCGACAGGAAGTGATCTTAATCGAAGGTGGGCCATAATGTTTCCCACATCATCGACACGAGACAGAGAGGGGCAATGTGTTTTGTGTGAGATATCGGAGGGAGGTTGAGTATTCTTGCAGAGGCCAACTTCTCTTGAACATATCGGCAACACAATGACGGATTTGGCAATATTTGAGGTCAAATGATCATGGGTCATGATGACAAGACGATGAGCAGATGAATGGTCAAATAGGCTAACCCAAACCCATGGAGGCAAATGTGAAGCGAGATGAGATGTCCCCACCCAAGACAACGAATGGCAGAAAGTGCCATGTTTTCCAAGAGCGACATACTGCTGATGACGACGTTATGATTCTTTAATTCCCCACCATTTCTGGCGAGTTACCCGGTTTTTTTGATGACAAGCTTGACGGGGGATAGCAATGCTTGAAGGCGTCATTTCGACGAAACCGATGTCCTTAAAGTTTAACGAGTCTGAAAAAGGAAGAATCGACATCTTTCATTTTAGAGAGTTTGAAAAGACAGCGAAAAGAAGACTCCAGGGGTGTCCTTTTTCGTAAAGTTGTGTCTCTCGAGCCCGAAAAAGTATAAAACGATGCTCGAAAGAACCACCCGATCATCACAACCGAGGAGTACTTTTCGTGAATAGCGACATCGATCTGAAAAAGTAAAAAAGCGACCGATATCATGTCGTTTCGTTTCCATTAACGAACCTGAAACGAAAAGGGTCCGACGATCTTTTCATTCTTTATACGGTCGGAAAAAAGAGTTTAAAAATGACCTCCTCTTATTTATGTTTAACGAGTCAAGAGGGATAACTCGGCAATATTTTCACATTTTAGCGAGTCAGAAAAGAGCTAAAAGATGACTCCATAGTGACTTTTTCGTGTATTTACCGAGTCCGAAAAAGTATAAAATACAACTCGTTTCACCATTGAAGCTGCGTAAAAGACCTGTCACTGCACAAGAAGTAAACGTAAAACCCATTTTCGACCAAAAATATATTAAAATATTCAAAAATAACTCTTTTAAACCAAAAAATGAGTTAAAAAGCTTATAAATAGGGTGAAAATGTAAATTAGAATTACTTTTACCATTTACCTCTTGAAGAGTGAAAAGGGTCCATTTGGGAGGCAAACTTCAAGCGGCGATTACGACCAATCCGTGCAACCATTCGCGACCTCGTCAGCTCCAGGTAAGAGGTGCTTCCCTTAGCTCCATTTTCATACCATTTTTTATTCATTTGGTTCCTGATTGGGCCCCAATAGGGGGGAATTTCAAAATTAGGGCTTCGCCCCATTGGCGCGGGTATCCAGCACAGACCCGCGCTAATGGGGTGAAATACCCAAGGGAGCCACGCCATTAGCGCGACTGTTTTAAGAACAATCGCGCTAACCACGCGACCCAATTTTTTACATGTTTTTACCCGTTCAAATTGAAATTTCTCTGGATTAGAATTTGTCCAATGTTCTAATAAAGGCAAATTTGTCCTTGTGGGTGCAGGAAACAGGTCAAAATGGTGGTAGAATGGAAAGAGCGAGAACATTACATTGTGGATGCTTTAGCCATTGAGGATGAAGGGTGCATGAACGCCCTGAGGGATTGTGGCCTTAAGAAATTCTTCCTCACATCATACATGCGGTCGCAACCTGAGTTTCTCCAGTTTATCATTGATGCTTGGGACGTAGACGACCAAGTGTTTCGTCTGTGGAATCAAACCTTAGAGCTCGAGGTCTCCGATGTATACTTCATCACGGGATTGTCATGGAGAGGGGCGGTTCCTATCCTGACTGATAGTAAACCTTCTGGGGAGAAGGTTAGTGAAGTGAAAGCTCGAGTGTGCCCATAAGCACAATTCGGGCAGCGGAGTGCTAAGGTGTTAATCAACACCATCCGGGATTTGACTCTGAAAGCCATCCTCTTCACCATCACACGCGCAACTGGGGTACAAGCGCCCCACGAGGCCAGCAAGAACCACCTGATCCTAGCGACTGAATGCCTCAGTCCGACCATCTTTGACTTGGCTGCAGCTGTGACTACTAACATTAAGAGGCAGCTCACAAATTGCAAGCGAGCGGAGACGAAACAGTTTGCATATGGTTTGATCGTGGTATCGTTCTTCCTGGAACGAATACCACTCTTCCAGATTCAGAGAGCCGTGGTGGCAGATCCATTGCCACAAGAGCCTAGAATGGCTCGCTGGGCAGCACCGATGCCCAGAGGAGGAGGAGGCCAGGAGATGTCATGGCATCCCGAGTTCTTCATATGGCTCCGATGAGAGCTGATCGTGATCCAGGATTGGCCGTACGTAGGGACCAGTTTCATGGGAGACCCAGACCTTCCACTACTACAGGGGGAGGAATGGGAGGAGGAGCTAGGTATGAACTCCTTGATTTTGATGTTTTTCATTTTTTTGTCTTTTTTAATACATTCCTGCTCTAATGATGATTATATTTGTATGCAAATGTGGGCCCAAAGAGACCAGCCAGCCTATCCCCTACAGCGCGAAGAGGTCAACACGCAGCCGACCCTCAGGTAGGAGGTGTCGTGGGGGAGGAGCTGATACAGAATCTCGAGGGGCTTGCCCAAGGGATTTCTGGTTATGCCAGATTGGCAGATGTCCCTTTCGCTTACCAGAGGCATAAAGTAGGGGTGCCGACTCGCGTCCATCGTCTGTTGAGACGATTGGTGCGAGCGGTGATGTGCTATCATGAGCACCACCGTGCTTAGGCTCCTAGGCTTTATTTTCTGCATATATTTTTTGAGAGACATGTGTCTCAGATGTACGGAGAACACAGACTCTATCCAGACATGTACATTCTATTTTTTGAGCGCCTCAATGCGCAACACGATATATATATATATATATATATATATATTATAATAATATATATATATATATATATATATATTATATATATATATATATATATACATGGTGTTTTTATTGTATCTTATGCTTCCTGTATTGTGTTGATTTACATATTGTGCAAATGCCTGTCCAATACATAGTTAGCTAATGCATCGATTACTGCATTAAGTCTTCTTGGAATGTGATGATAAGTAATGTAATCAAAATCTCTTTCCAATAAATTAACACGCAAATACAACCTTAAAATGCGATGATCTCTGATGGAATAGCGTCCGTTGAGCTGGTGGACTACAAGTTGCGAATCTAAGTTTACAACCAATGAGTTGATTCCAAGGTTAATCGCCTCGGCTAATAATTCAATTACAACACTATATTAAGCCACATTGTTCACTGTACAACCCAGACACACCCCTTGAATATCTACTAACTCACCATGAGGATCGTATATCACCCATGCCGCAGATGACAGATTGCGAGTACTGCGGGAAGCACCACCAGCGAAACCAACGTAAGGCGATCCAGACATCTGTTCAAGAAGAAAAAGACACAATAAGTGGCAATCACGCCGACATACTGAGATAAAAACTAAATAAACACGCACACACACAACACACTCTTAAAAGCATATGCATGTACAAAAAGAAGAGAGAGTGCCTGGACTCAGGCATAATATTTCTTAAGATACAGCCCATTCCGGGGCCTGTCCAGGGGATTGCCTTCATAATCTATCAGCTCATAGGCACCCTTTTGTAAAACTCTTTTCACAATATAGGGCCCATGCTACATTGGCTCGAGTTTTCCTGGCCCCAGCTTATCGTTAGCTTGATCGTAGAGCAGTACTAGATCTCCCTCGATGAAAGAGCGGGGATTAACAGCATTATCGAAGTGAGTTTTCACTCGCTTCTTTTGAGCTTCGATAGCTAGGGAGGCTAGACGACGTGTCTCGTCCAGCCGTTCCAAGTAAAGAAGCCGCTCTTCTACAGGAGTAGTATCGGGGAGTAACGCGATGGCTAATTTGAGTGAAGGAATCTCACACTCAATGGGAAGGGTCACCTCTAGTCCATATACTAACTGAAAAGGGGTGAAACCGGTGGTGTCCTTCACGGAGGTTCGATAGGCCCACAAAGCGGAGAACAACATCAAGTGCCAACTAGACTTGTGCATGCCAACAGTTCTTTGGAGCATCGTGACCAAGACCTTTTTCACGGCTTCCACTTGACCGTTTGCCTGAGGATAGTACGGAGTCGAACTATCATGCCTGAGACCTAGCTAGGTTGTCAACTCGGCCATCATATGATTACGAAAATGTTTTCTGTGATCAGTGACAATGGCTTGTGGAACTCCGAACCACGAAATAACATGGTTAAACAGAAACTGCGGCGTGGTGTGACCGTCTTCAGACAATGTAGGCATCACCTCACCCCATTTTGTAAAGTAATCTATAGCAACGATGATGTATCCATGCCCCCCGGCCGAGCGAGGGTTACATGTCACATAATCGATGCCCCATTTGTCAAAGGGGCCGACGGTCACAATGGGGTGCAGCGGGGCAGGGGGCGCACGCATCTTCCGTTGGTAAATCTGACATTCGTGACAAGAACGGACAACAAGAATGCAGTCCTTAAAAATGGAAGGCCAGAAGTAGCCAACACGGAGGATTTTCTGTGCGGTGGCATATCTAGACATGTGACCGCCACAAGCACCAGAGTGGCAGTCATTTAGAACTCTTTCAGATTCTTCGAAGGTTAAGCATCGGCGAAGAACCGAATCAACACCGAGGCGGTACAGGGTGTCCCCAACGATGCGATATGGTTGGGCTTGGTGTCGAATCCGTCGATGAGTGTCTTTCGAGGTCTCGGGACGGAGAGAGGATGTTTGCAAGTAGACAATGATGTCCCCGTACCAAGGATCGAGGGTGATGATAAGGAAAAGAGTTTCGTCTGGAATAGAATCCTCCATTTGAGAGGAAGTAGCGGTGGATGGCAAGGAACACAAAAATTTAGCGAAGACGAGTGATTTCTTGGACTTGGCAGCAGTAAATTCCAATTCAAACTCTTGGAGGATGACGATCCACTTTGAGTATTTGCCCCCCAGCAATTGTCGTGAGAGAATGTAAGTCATGGGGTTGCAATCCGAGATCACCGTCGTAGTACGCAACAAAATGTAGTGACGGAATCGTTGGACAACGCAGACAGCAGCGAGGGCCAACTTCTCGACATATGCATATCAAGTCTCCGTATCTAGTAAGTTGCAACTAAGGTAGTAAATGACATGTTTGATGCCATCTTCGTCGTCTTGTACCAAAACCATACCGATGGTGGTGTCGGCAGTGACCAAATATAGTGTATAGTCACGATGATAATTTGGAGGCCGCAACAAAGGGGTGGAAACTAGGAGAGTTTTGAGACGAGCAAAAGACTCCTCAGCTATGGCATCCCATCAGAATGGGGTGTCACGCTTAAGTAACCGGGTAAAACCCTTTGCCACTTCGGCATAGTTTGGAATGAATCGTCTTAGAAAATTTGCTTTTCCCTGCAAGCTCCGCAATTTCCGCAAAGTAGCAGGGGGAGGGAGATTCACAATTGCCTCGACTTTAAGGGGATCCAAATGGATGCCCTCTCGAGAGACGATAAACCCGAGAAGTCGGCCGGATTCAACGCAGAAGACACATTTATGCGGATTTAATCGGATATTATAGTGTCGACAGCGAAGAAAAATCTCATGAAGATGTGATGGGTGGTCCGCGCGCTTAGCTGAATGAGCGGGGAGGTCATCCAGATAAGGTTGTACGATGCGCCGGATATCGTGGAAGGCATAAGACATCGCACGTTAGAAGGTAGCGCCGGAATTCTTAAGACCGAAGGGGAGATTTTTGTAAGCAAAAGTGCCCCATGGACAGATAAAGGCTGTCTTGTGTTGATCAGCGGGGGCGATATTAATTTGGTTGTAACCAGAGAAGCCGTTCATGAAAGAATATATTTCCCTGCCCGCACTCTCGTCAATGAGTTGGTCAATGAACGGTGTGGGGTAGTTGTCTTTTG
Source organism: Pinus taeda (assembly GCA_000404065.3). Lineage (NCBI taxonomy): Eukaryota > Viridiplantae > Streptophyta > Pinopsida > Pinales > Pinaceae > Pinus > Pinus taeda. Next base: position 69,459 of record APFE031551397.1, read on the forward strand.
GGCAAGCTCGGTTAATGTCGCGGTAATTGACACAGACGCGAATGGTACCCTGTTTTTTGTCTACAGGGACGATATTTGAGACCCAATCTGTCAGTGGGATAGGATAAATGAATCCAGCTTTAAGAAGTTTTTCAACTTCTGCTTTGATAGCTGCCGCCTTACGGGGGTGCACGAGACGCAGACGCTGACGAACAGGTTTGGCCCCGGGATACGTAGGTATCTCGTGCACCACTATGGATGTATCAATACCGGGCATTTCTTTGTAGGACCATGCAAAAACATCGCGAAATTCACGGAAAAGTGCGATGTATATCTGAATCTCCTCAGGAGTGCAAGTGACTCTCTTACACTAAAATTTGTCACCATGACTATCTGCAGTTAGTATGGCTCCATCAACAGTCATACTATCCTCCTTGTCAAGCCTTATACCTCTGCTCTCCATGTCAAACTTCAAGAAAGAGAGAAAGTCATTAAAAAACATGTTTATCTCTGGGTACGCAGGTTCTCTCTACCTTGCCTGCGTGTACGCATACCAAGCTCATTGTACCTGCGTACTTGTACGCTCTATAAGCCAAGGGATGGGTGTGTACTCCTGTAAAGGTCAAAAGGCGTGAGTTTAATCTTAAGAAAGTTACTTGTGGTCACTTCTAGAGCATTCTAGAAGAGTGTTTGACGTGTATTGAGTGCCTCCAGATGGTTCATGCATCCCTATGATAGAGGAACTTATCCCATCAAGAGAGGAGCTACCCCATCCAAAAGAGGGAGTATCCCATTGATGTTGGAACTGAATAACTTCCTCCAGAACACTATAAATACAGGCCTTGGGCCAGAGGAGGGGAGGTTGAAAGCTGAACATTCCAAAGGGTAGATGCTGCTGGAATTAGGACTTCCATTGTAAACTTGTGAGGAGAGATTACCATCCTTTCTTGTTGCCATATTGGAAGTCGGTGAGCTTGTCAAAGTAGAGGAAATCTCTTGTTGGACCCTGGGAGGAGCTTGCACAACACCAAGGCTCAGGTTGTAATGGTTCCTTTTTTGTTTCCTAAATACAAATAAGTCCATTCTTCTCAATGATTTGTTGTTAATGAATTATTTCATGTACTCCTTGGTCTATATGATGAATATGCTTTGTTTTCTGAAATATTCAGGTGTTATGTAATCGTTTGACTGTTAGTGTATGCAGGTCTTAAAGTGAAGGAGGAGCTCATCTGGATTAGCAAGGCTGGACTGCTACAACAAGTGTTGGATTTGAGGTAGGATCGAAAAACACTTGGTTTCTCATAGAATAATGTATGTTTAGAGAAGGATTGCTCTTAATTGTCTTGTTTGTCACTAGAGAGTCTTAGACTCCTAGGGAGGTTAGATTTATCCGCAAAAATAACTCTTTCCGCATGGAAATGTTGATGAGGCTTTTGTTGGATGATTTGGCCAAGCCATTACCCTGAGGATAGTAGGCTGTAGAGTGACCCAAGGTAATGTGAAATTTGTGGTAGAAGTTTATCATGCTTTTGGATTTGAAGGTAGCAACATTGTCAGTGATGATTTTCTCAGGGCAGCCAAATCTGGAAAGGATATTGTCCTCAAGGAATCGGATAATAGTGGAGTCATTGGCTTGCCTACATGGGATGGCTTCAATCCATTTGGTGAAATAGTCGGTGGTTGTTAAAATCCACTTGTGCTGGCCTGAAGAAGAGGGATGGATTTCACCTATGAAGTCAAGACCCCATTGTTTAAAAGGCTTTTTGGTTGAGATGGGCTTAAGGGGCAAAGGCAGCAGTTTTCTTTTTCCTTCAAAGATTTGGCATTTGTGACATGAAACAAAAAATTTCTTAACATCTGCAAATAGAGAGGGCCAATAATAACCAGCCCTTAAAATCTTGTCAGTAGTGGACTTCTAATATAGATTCCCTCCACAGTCCCCTGCATGGAATTCTTTCATGATGCTGTTAGTTTCATTTATGGTTAAACAGTTCAGTAAAATTCCTTCATGATTTTTCCAAAACAAGGCACCATCTAGGACACAAAACTTTGATGCTTTCATTTTTAAAAATCTCTTTTTGGTTCTGGACAACCCTGGGGGAGTACACAGGTTTAACAAAACATAACAAATATCAGCATACCATGGGGATTGTAAAAAGGTTTCACTGATCTGTGGAGTCGCCAGCTCCTGTTCATTGTCCAGTTGGTTGATGTCTAAAGCCTGAAAATTTGTTTCGGACATTAGCTTGGCTAAGCCTTGTCCCTTTATCAGCTTGGTGGGTTTTATCTCAATGTCATATTCAAGAATGCTGGCAATCCACTTGCCTCTTCTGCCTTCTAGTCCCTCTTGAGTTAATATGTATTTTACAGCAGAGTTCAGGACATAGGCAATCGCATGTGAATATAGAATATAAACTCTGAAGTCTTTGATGGCTTTAACAAGGGCATAGGCCTGCTTCTCCATGGTTTGGTATTTCAAGGGTGCGTCTCTTAAGGCTCGGCTGAAGAATGCGATTGGCTTTTCATTCCCTTGATCATCCTTTTGCAGAAGGACAACAGCTATCGTGTGATATGAAGCAAAGGAAAAGATGATAAAATCCTTATCAAACCACAGACTGGTGAGTACAGACGTTTGAGTCAAGGCAGCTTTGATACTCTCAAAAGCCTGCTTGGTTTCAAGAGACCATCTTACCTTGGCATCCTTTTTTAACATGTTGCTTAACAATCTTATCAGTTCGGCTAAATTTGGGATAAATCTCCTTAGGAAATTGATCTTTCCAAGGAATGCTTGCAACTCTTTTATGTTTCTTGGGTAGGGAATTTGGAGGATGGCTTGGATTCTTTCCGGATCAATTCTGATACCGTCTTTTGAAATGACGTGGCCTAGTAACTTACCTTCCTCAAGGCCAAACAAGGACTTCTTAGGGTTTAAAGATATGCCATATTTCCTACAAGTTAGGAATATTTGCCTTAGGTGCTTTAGGTGCTCTTGATTAGATTTTGAGAAAGGGGTAAGGTCATCAAGGTAGACAACCAAGAAATCATGGATTTCCTTGGCAAAAGCAATGTCCATGGCCCTTTGAAAGGTTGCACCTGCATTTTTGAGTCCAAAAGGCATTTTGACATATTTGAAGGTTCCCCAGGGTGTTGTAAAGGTTGTCTTGTCTTGGTCATCCGGGTGAACTAATATCTGATTGAAACTTGAGAAGCCATCAAGCAATGAAATTCTTGAGGACCCCACTACTCTTTGTAGAATATGGTCCATTTTGGGCAAAGGATAGTGGTCTTTTAGAGAGACTTGGTTTAAGTTTCTTAGGTCTACACACAGTCTGATCTCACCTGATTTTTTCCTTGTGGGAACCAGATTGGATACCTATTCAGAAAATCTGATGAGTGCTATGATACCTGCTTCAAACATTTTCTTCACTTCCTTTTCAATGAGGGGAAGAAGCATAGGGTTAATTCTTCTAAGTTTCTGCTTAAATGGTTTTTGGTTTGGTTTTAAGGGAATAGTATGTTGAATGACTGAGGTGTCATAGGACTTTAAGTCCTCATAACTCCAAGCAAATACATCTTGGAACTCTTTGAACAAATCCACATACTTTAGTTTTTGATCAGGTGGCAAATTTTTGGACAATTTAATCATTTTGGGCTTCTCTGCTGTCCCTATGTTGTGTTCTTCTATAACAGCATTTAACGGCTCCATTTTTGGCGTTTTGGGCACATCATTATTATCAAACATGTCTTCTAATGGAGTGAGGCTAGTAGGCAAAAAGCTATCCTTTAGATCAATGAACTCAGCCTCTGCTTTGGCTGTTTCATCTAAATGCATTTGTTTCAACTCTTCTATGTTTGCATTGTCAAAAATAGTTGGGTTAAAGATTTGTTTTGCAGTTGCAGCTGTTACTGCCGGCTGATTTTCATTTGTTTGCTGTTGGGAATCGTTCATGGCATCCATGTCAATGTTTGAATTTGAAAACTCATGCTCAAGAGTGAGGAAATTGTTAATCTGAGCTTCATTTTCAAACACCTACCAATCTTTAATATTGTTGGGGACAATGGGCCTATGTTTTATCTCAGTAGTGAAATGGTGATTTGGATCAAAGGGAAGCTTGCATGTACTAGCAAAAGTGGCTAGGCTGTGTGCATGTATGTTATGGTTTCTAGAAATCTTAGCAAGCTGGGATTCGGTGAAGGAATTGAGTATTTCTATGGTAGCAGTCCTATAAGCTCTCAACCTATTGTCATTGGCAACAAAGTTGCCTTTCACCTATTGTATGATCAGGTCAGAGTCTCCTAAAATTGAGACTCTTGTAGCTCCCAGGGATTTGATCAGTTTAAGGCCTAAGAGGAGAGCTTCGTATTCTGCCATATTGTTGGTACATCTGAAATTCAGTCTATAGGCATGACCCTCTGCATGGTTGTTATGTGTATTGTGAATCCACACTCCTGCCCCTGCTCCTAGCTTATTTGCTGAACCATTAAACTCCAAATACCATAGGATTTCTTGGTCTTGGCTAGCATTGGGAGTTGAAATCATTATTGGAGTGGGTAGTTTTGAATTTTTTGTTTCGGGAGGTTCTTCTTGTGTGCTGGTTGCATTGATTGTTTTGCCAGTTTTTTGGGTATGGGTAACCGATTCCTCACTTACACATGCTTCTTGTTCTAAATCCAAAGGCTTATTACCAGTTGGGGGACGATCATCATCATTGAACAAAATAAAGGAATCCATATCAGAATGGATTGAGTAAATGGGAAAATTTTGGGGCTTTTCCTCACTACTCACCACATACTTCATTAGTGTTTCTCTATACAGTCTCTTTGGTTGCCCAAAGAATGAAATAGTGGCGTAAGAGAGGTCTAATTGAAGGGATCCTTGGAGTTTTGCTCCCCAAGATCTTGATAAGAGCATCCCATATTTTGGTGGAATGTCAGCAACCACCACGTCCATTAGAATTGTTTTGTGGGGATATTGGACTAAAGACACACATAGATCTTTGATTAAGCCTAAACACTTGATCTGACTTGAGTCAAAGGAGAAAAGGTCTTTGTAGGGTATTGTGACATCAAGGTTTAGCTTTTCCATTACAACTTTGGGCATAAGATTGTGTGAGGCCCCTGAATCAAACATAACATTGTGCAAAACTTTGTCATGTACATGTAGGCTTACATAAAAGGGCAGAACAACTCCATATGTTGGTTTTCCATTAACCTCAGGACCGAATAACAGCTCAGGCGTATCATCTAAAACATTGACATCATCCTTGGTCTCTGGCATCTGAAGTGATCTTTAGATTTGTTGCCTATACACATCATGTTTGGCAAGGTCAGAGAGGGGGATGGAAATCTTAAGTTTACTTATTTCTGCTTCTAAGCTAAATGGTTTCTCCAATGGAGTCTTTGTGTTGGCAGTGGCAGATTTTCCCCTTTCAAGTGTATTTTCTGCGTTTTCTTCTTGATTGTCAGTGTTATGGTGAGTGATACCTGGCGGTAATTCTGTCTTGGGAAGGTTTTGTGGAATACTGTTCAACTCTTCTTTAGAGGGAGAAGATAGCAAACGCTGATCATTAGAGGGTTTTATGTCTGTTATGTCTTCCATAGTTACTTCCTGCAGGTTTGGGACAATCTCATCAGCCGGTTCTGTAATAACAGCCTTGCCTTTAATCTTCTTGGGCTATTTTTTTTCCTTTTGTTTGACGGGCTCGGGCACATCAATTGTTCTAGTCCTCAATTTATATTGCTTGTGCACCTCATACACAACAGAATCATAGCCTTGTTTAAAATCAAAAGACTCTCCAGACTTAGTCTGAAATTGATTTACATCATGGTATTCTTGGTCTTCTTGAGTCAAAAAAATTTGTTGCTCATTTTTCAAATCTATCATGTTCATGTGAGTCTCCTCTGTTGGCTCACTAGATGTGGATGCTTCTGTGTAGTTTTCTTGGAAAGGAGGTCTTATATCATGGTCGGGGCTAGACCTATCGGTGTTTGTGTTCTAATTTTTCCTGAAATTTGGGTTCCTTATGGTGTTGGGCTATTTTCCTTCCCATGATGATTTCCTCTCAACGCTCTCCACTCTATCTCCCAACCTGTGCATGCCACTGATAATAACATCTAGTTTGTGGTCTAAGGTTGAGGGTTCTTCCTTGAAGGTGCTTCTTCTTTCGTTTCTAGCTCTGTTTCTTTTGGCAATTAGGTTTGCTTCCACACTAACAGTAAAATTTTGCATGTCTGCAAGGCTTTGAGGGGCTCTTTCCCTTAACTGATAAGCCATATCGGTATCAAAACCATCAGGGAATTTATATAAAGCAAGATCAGGTGGAGGCCTAAGGTTCTGTGGGATTGCATTGTAAACATGGTTAAACCTTGCGCAGTAGTCTAACACAGCCTCCTGAGGGCCTCTTTTAATGGTGTCATATTCGGACAATATGTGCAAGGGGTCTTTCTTTTTTTCCCAACTGTTGATAAATGACTGGTATAAGGCTTCTGGGTCTGCTATGGAGTTGGTTGGGAGTGCTCTAAACCAAGTCCTGACTTCACCAGTCAAACTTTGGACAAAAATCTTCATTCTCACACCATCATCGTCAATCTCAAAGCTCTCAAAGTAATCCTGCATTTTCTTTGTATGCTGAAGGGCCGTGTAGGCACTTATGCCATCAAAATAAGTTATTTTGGTTTGGTAATCCTGAGGTATAACCTCGAGATTTGCAGGCAGCTGTAAAGGGGCATACCTATTAGACATATTCACAGGGATAAGTGGAACAATAGGGATAAATGGAACAGCTAGAACAACTGGGATAATAGGAGTTGTAGTGGTAGTATGTGCAGTGAATGGAGGTGTGGGCGAGGTACTTGGAGAGGCGAATGATGAAGTAGGGGATGAACGAAATAGAACTTTGACAGGGGTCAGAACACTGCTTGGCCGAACTTTCTCAGGACTAGAATCAGCTAAATCCTCTCTTTGCTCTAGCTTCCTAAGGTTTCTTGGGATTAAATTTAGATTTTCAGAAGTAGTTGGGGGCTTTGGGTCTGGATTTGACCTTGTATAATGTAAATTCTTTTTGGGAGCCAGCTTCTAGCTTGTTTTGCTGAGGAGTTTTCTAAGAATATTGGTTAAACAAAAGCTTTTTTAAAAGTCAGATTCTTCCTCAGCGGAGCTGTTGGACTAGACTTATAAGATTACCTGAGGTTTTATCCCCAGCGGAGTCGCCATTATGTTATCACTCAGGTTGTCCCTAAGCTCCTGAAAGGGATACGACTCAGGTAACCACAAACCAATCTTTGGATTACAGGTTCTAGCCCACCTGCAATCAGAGAGGGCTCTCTCTTAATGATTTTAGCTTTGTTGATGATGATTTTAGGCTAGTTATTGGGTTCACGGGGTTTTTTTTGTGTTTGGGTGGAGGGAGGATGCTTTCAAGTAGAGAGGCAATGCATAGTGTGACAAGTTTCGAACCATTGGGCATGGAGTCGTGGAGTAAGACTGCTCATGCATTTTCTTGGTCACAAGAGGAAAAAGGGGCAAGGTAGCTGCTCATGAAACAATACTCGAGGTAAATGAAGATGGATTGTAGGCTAAGAAATGAGAGACATCAAAGAATCTCTCAATCAGGTTAGCAGAGAGAAGACGAATGAGCCCTACCTAGGAGTAGCTAAGAATTCCCAGATAACAGTCATTCATATGTGAAATAGAGCAAATATGAGCCATAAGGAATCCATATTTATGCCTAAATCAAGAGGAAAACATTAAGAAGCCACAAAAACTGAGCATATAGTGCAGGTAAGCAAATTCTAAACCAAACTTTTGTTCTGTGACTTTAGCATATGCGAAATTGAAATAACAGAGGTAAGGAACACTTATTGGTTCAGAAAGCAGTGCAAGATTTCCCTCATTCACTCTTTAGAGACATTAAAAATACATCAAACAGTCCATTCTCCAAGCTTTCAACAATCTTTGATTAAATAAAACATATTAGATACAAAGCGAGTCTCTCTTGGAGTGCATTAACCAACCAACCAACCACACCCTATTACATTGTTCAGGGCTGTATTTATAGGCAAAATATCTACAAAACAGATCTCAGGGAAGATCTATGGCAATAACTTTGATTTAGGTACTTTCTACTGAACATAAATGCAGCAAAATATCTATCTAACAGCTGCGCTAGGGCAGCAGGCATCAAAACTGAGTTAATATGGTCTTTTGAGCAATGCGCTGGCCGACTCTATAATAACTGTGCCTTGGGACTTGCAGCGCTGCCCTCATATGGCTTTTACTGCATTAAATTGTCTTGGTGAGCCTTAAATGGTTCTTTAACTACTTCTTGACTTTGAGCAATCTCTTTTAATGCCATCTGCTCTGAAAATAAAGACTTCCGCTGGCACTGATGACTGACACACTTTTCCGCAACACTGATACTCTTTGACATGAAATTTAGCTTCATCTCCTCTTATACTCTTTAACTGGTCAATTCACTCTTTTCTACTTCTTTCGGGAAAAAATAACTGCTGCAGACCTGCGTTGGACTGAGGCTTTCCATTTTGGCCATGACGTCAGCGGTGGGACCCAGTACGGCAGGGTGACGTGGCACGGGAAAAACGCCCATCTCCCGGACGGTAAGGGAACAGACTTGCCCACCGTAGATCTAGGGCGTGGACAATTGGATGGATGGTAGAACAGAGAAGGTGGAAGAAGGATAAGGGACGGGGCCTATATATATATATGGCGTGGATTTATATGAAACTCCGATCGCTGATATGCGATCGGCAACAGACCATCGACGATGAACCATATCGGCAACACACATATATGTTTGTTTTGTCGAAATAGCTGTCGGCCCAAACCAATCGGGAGCACACTTATGCACTGTTTTGATACAGGACTCCCCTTCCGACTGCGATATCACATCAGAGGGGGTCCAACAGAACCCTTTTGCGATCGGAGCAAGGCCCAAGGTAAGTGATGTGGGCTTTTATTATCGGAAGCATAATTTTTTATGTTTGAAGGGATTTCAAGGCATGGGAAGGAGTCTGATAGCCCAAAAAGGGATTTATCATGCCTTGGAAGGATTTTAAAGGCACTTGGGAGGATTTTATGTGCTTTGAGAGGGGTTTAATGGCCCAAAAAAGGGGTTTATGCCTTTGAAAAGGCAAAACAAGGCCCAAAGGTGGATTTTATACATTTGGAGGGGGATTTTATGCTTTGTGAAGGAATCAAAAAGCATTATAGGAAGGATTTACGGGGTGATGAAGGGTTTTGTGCATTAGAAGGAGTCTGAAATGCATGAGAAGATGTTTTGAGGGGGGAAATGAGGGTTCTTGCGGAGTTTCAGATAAACTTAGCAATTCCCAAGTGTATTTATGGTTATATTTCAACCAGGGGGAGGGAATAAGTATATAGGGGAGTTATTAACATAGTTTTAGTAGGGGGAAGGGGAGATAGATAGGGAGTTACATAGTAGAGTTAGCAGTCAACATGACAATGATGAGAAAAAGCGCTAAGTATGTAAATATTAGGCTATCGAGGAGAAGTAAGAGTTGTCGAGGAAGTATGGACTTTCTTTGAGTAAATCAGATCTTTACCAAGGCGACTGATATGAAGAATGATGAATCTGAGAGGTATCAAGCAGATCTTGACCTCATTAGGGGAAGTTAGTGAGTGATTTGGGGAAGAGGAAGAAGGGGGGAGTTAGACATGCCTCGCTTGAAGTCCTTTAAATGGAAAATTGCCTCCAACTTGTGATCTGAATAGATATGACACTTTGAAAACATGAAATGGATCACATAGTTTGATTTCTGCAACCACAAAGTTACTTACCTAGCCTACTTACCTAGCATTTTTTCTTCTTTTGGTTTGGGTGCACCTGAACTAGCAAACCCAGCTTTTCAACTTTTTCTCTTTGTCCTCCTATCTACATCTACAATTATTTCATCCAGGGGCTCAGATTAGGCTATTGAGCACCCTTGCTTCTCTACCTATCTAAGAATCTGCCAAGATTAAGCTGTTTGGACAGATAATGATTCTCTATATTCTACAATAGGAAATTGAAACCTAGGGAGACCAAGATTAAGCTGTTTAGACCTCCTTTTAACTGAAAAATTCTTCAAAAATGGAATAACTCAACAAAATTGGAATACAACAGTGGCACTTAGGCTAGCACACTCTCATGGCATCCTTCCTTGGCCTTTTTTTAGCAAATATGGAGCATTGCAGTATGCATAGTACGACATATTTGGCATGTTAAAATGTTGATCATGAAAGTTGAATAACCTGCTGTAGCAGGAGGCTAACAGAACCCAAGGGATTGAGTCATGGTGTTTGTTGATAGTTTTGTGCTTTTAGTATTTGTGATTTGTTTGTGCTTGATTTGTAATTTGGTTTATGTCTGGTGCATGACCATGCCACTTTGTTTGTGGTGTCATATTACTATTGGTTTTTCATTCTTTTCTTCTCATTCTTTCCTTTTATGTTTTGAGGGTATTTGGAATTGGTTGGGGAAAGAGGGAATTTAATGGAACTCCATGAGAGCTGAATGAAACCTAACAGGCAATATAATATTTTAATGAAGCCTGGTGGATGTATAAGGGCAACTAAAGGAAAGAATATGACAACTAGTTGGACTGGTTGGGTCCATTGGGGTAAATGGACGATGACGACATAGTCATGAGAAAGGTAACATGAAAGTTAAAGTAAATGGATTTAAGGCATCAGATGCCTTGGTTAAGTTGGGAATTGGTGTTCTCGATGTTGTGCATGTGATGCATGGACAAAGGGAGTTCTATTAACCTTAACCTTATGAGAAGTTGTAATTATGTTGTCATCATGGTTATGTTGATGTATATATATGTATATATGTGTATGTATGTCATTGTCTGATAGGATCATTAGGGATCATGCTTGTGGAGGAATGATTTCTTATGCAAGTGAATGACATGAAAAGGTTCCTAGTTTCATGAGGAATCAAGTGGGAAGAGTAGCCTTGACAGATTTATGAGGTCAACATCATGTGGTTATGAATTGATATTATGTGTTTATATTATTCCTATGTTTATGTTATGGACAAGATATGATGAAGGATACATTAGTACAATGAAAGAAATGTGATCTGTGACATGTTGGGACAAGAATGGATAATGGTAATGCACTAGAAGCTAGATTGCTTGGTAGAGTCAATGTGGTCCTTGGATGTGTAGTATTATTGTTGTGTATGTGTGTGCATGTTGTATATGTGGCATTGTGTACATGTTGTATACGCAGTGATGTGTACATGTTGCATGGTGTACACGTTGTACATACAATGTTGTGTATATATGGTGTTGTGTACATGTGATGCTATGTACATGTTGTACATGTGGTGTTTTATGCGTGCGATGTTCTGTACATGTTGTAGATGTGGAGCTATGTGTAGGTGGTGTTGTGTAGATGCTGTGAAGGTGGTGCTGTGTACATGCAGTGTTGTGTACACGTTGTGCAGGTGGTATCATGTACATGTGATGTTGTGTACACGTTGTGCAATTGGTGTTGTGTATAGGTGGTACTGTTGTACATGTGCTATTGTGTGCGTGTCGTACATGTTGTGTTGTGTACATGTGGTATTGTGTGCATGTATTACATGATGTGTTGTGCACAGTGGTACTGTGTATGTACATTGTGTAGCTTGGTATCGTGACATGTGTATTCATTGTATTGTATAGTGTGTCTATATATTTATTGTGTTGTACATAAGGTGTAGGTGTATGTGTTGTGTTGTACATTGGGTGTAGATGTATGTGTGGTGTTGTATATCGTGTGTAGGTGTATGTGTTGTGTTGTACACGAGGTGTATGTATATCTATTGTGTTGTACACTAGGTGTAGGTGTATGTACTGTGTTATACATTGGGTGCATGTATATGTGTTGTGTTTACACTATGTATGTGTATGTGTTGTACATTATGATGGGATAGGAAGGCATGGGATTGTCTGGGGTCTTTCTATTGAGGGTTGAGTCAGTTTAGTCTTTGGATGCCCTTGATATTGCTATTGAGGATTGAGGCATTTTAGTCTCTAAATGCCCTTGTTGTTGCTATTAAGGGTAGAGGTGATTAGTCTCGGGACACCCTTATTGCTGATATTAAGGGAGGAGATGGTTTAGTCTTCAGATTCCCTTATCGCTTGAAGAGAAGAGAATACACTGGGTGTTTTTCAGGTTTGGAAAACCAAACCAATGTGTATACGTGGTTAAAGATAAGAGAATGCAATGGATGCTTTTTGGGTTTAGCAACCATTTCAGTGTGTGTACGAAAAGGACGAAGAACTATTTGAAAGATAAGTATTAGTATTTTATTTTAGTTTTAATTATGCATGTAAACTATGAATTTGATTTATCATGGTTGCATGTGATTTATGATGGTTGTGTTTTGAGCTAATTGGATGTGACATGTTTATACATGATGATTTAATCGAAGAGCTAGTTTGACTTGTTGTGATAGGAAGTAAATGGAGTCGCAAGTGTACCTTATTGATGGGATACCAATGAGGTATGAGTTGAATTAATTCCAATTCCTTTTTACTATAATGGAAACTCTGTGCTTAATATAGGAAAGCAAGTAAATGTCTGGTTTGGGTGGTTGAAACTGACTGCAAGGATTAATAACAACAAAATGAATTGAAACATGCACCAATATGTTGGTAAAGAAATTTAGGAGCAGGGGCGATATGGGACACTGGTACCTAATAGTATCCATTGATTTCCATGAGCATGATATGACTGGTATGATGGTTTAGAGGTAGGGACTTTCCTTGGGTTTTAGACCTCCTGATGTGAGGAAACCTTGCCAAGGGATGGATCACCCAGGAAAAGGGATTTCGGGGAACTTGGAAGGTGAGTGATTGCACGGAAGGGGGTGATTGGATTGCCTGAGGGACTGTGTAGCAGAGAAGGGAAGTTCAGGGATGGATTTGTTTTGATCATTAGCATTGTCAGATGAAATTAGATGCACATTGAGAGTGTGCCCTGGAACATTGAGATGTTAACTGTTCACTAAGGGAACAAATAGCACAAGGATCATAGTGCTGGACATTGGATGCAGGTTCAAGACTTTAGTAATGGATTCTAGACTTCCTAGGAAGGAGGTGAATCCTAGTATTACTTTGAGGGTGGAGGTGTGAACCTCAGGATTCCCTTATTGTTGATGGAGGCATCATATCATTTTATTTGCTAGTTAGAGAAAATGTGCATATGCATATGTGTATATTATTGTAAATATTGTAATGAGCTAGATTTATAAAGATCCATAAATAGTATGGTCATTTGTTGGTTGAAGAAAATTTTCATAAGTATATGTGGTTGTTATTGTAAATACGCTAATGAGTTGTGTTATAAAGCTCCAGTAAATGATATGATTGTCATGTCTTCAACAAGATGTCATTGTAAATACTGCAACGAGCTGGGTTATAAAGCTCCATGGGAAATATGTTTTGGTTTTCAATGGTTTACTGGTCATAGGTGTCATAGAACACCAAGGACGGAATTCCCCCAAGGGGGAGGGATTTGTAACAACCCTAGGTTAAAAGTTCATGTAATAAAGTTAATAAAGGAAAAATAAGACCAAGGTCATGGGACACGTATTCCAAGCTTAATGTTGGGCTAAACATCCTAGTGGGTGTTCATTTGGATTAATATGGCTAAGGAAATTGAAAAAGGAATCAACAAAGGCTTTGTAAAAGAAAAGAGGCATTAATTGGAATTTTATTTATGAAAATAAAGGAAAATAGGAGAAAATGGAGATGAAAGGTCACATATTTGCACGAGAGGGAAATTAAAGGAAAACGAAGAAAATAGAGGCCTTAATATTAAAAATGATTTTGAGGATTAGTTCATAGTTTTTTGTTAGTGTTAGCTTGGGCCAAGTGAAAAAGAGAGATAAGAGTACCAAGAGGAGAAAGTAAGCAAGAAGGAAAATGAAAGCAAGGAACAAGTAAGGAAAAGTTGTATAAAGTAGCTTCAACATGAATACTGGTAGGTAATAGGTTGCATGTGTGATTTCCTAGCTTGTTGGTGAATGCATGGTACATGCATGTATGTATTTGGTTCTTTTGTTGTCATTGACATGGGATTTTCCAGGTGTGACAATGGTTTCAACCTTACCTTTCCATTTTCAGATAGCCATGGTGTGATGGGGTTCTTTCATTTGGTTGAGATCTGGATTTCCAGATGGTTTTGGAACTAAGTGAGTTGGTCTCAAGCAAATTCCCAAGGGCCTATGACTCCTTTGATTGGTTTTGGTGGGATTGTGGTAAAGCTTGATGGTAGAGACGAGAAAATTTCTTAAGGTATTGGTGAAGAAATTTCGAGGCATCTAAGTTTTTTTGGGCCTAGTGATCCCTCAACCAGTTTTGGAAGGATTGAAGTAAAGCGTGGTTGTTTATGTGTTTGTTTTGGGCCTAGTGATCCCTTGAATAGTTTTGGTGGGATTGTGGTAAAGCCTGCTTGTTTAGTGATCCCTTAACCGGTTTTGGCGGGATTGTGGTAAAGCCTGCTTGTTTATGTGCTTACTTTGGGCCTAGGAATCCCTTGATCGATTTTGGTAGGATTCTGGTAAATCCTAATGGTGGAGGTGGTTTAATCTCCAGTAAGGCTTGGTTGTTTTTGTCTTAAGTCCCGCATTCATGCTTGGAATATGGCACATGGGTGATTGGCTGAAAGAAAGATTCGGTTCAACCTAATCTATGGACGGATGGTACATGGAAGTCCCTGACCTGGTTGACTTTTGCATATGTTAATAAGAGCTCTTTTCTTATTGTATTTCACGAGTAATTCTACTTGTTATTATGTGGCTTTAATGGCTATTCTATCATGGTTATTATTTTGGTTATAGGATGGTTATAAGCATGGTTCCATAACAGGTTTTAGCTATAGATCTTGATATGTTTTTATTAGTTGATGAATGGTTAATAAATGCATGATCTAAAAAATGTTATTGTAGTTATTTTGAGAGGGCATTAGACCTTCTTGATGATTTTCATACAAATATCAGACCCCTATGCATTCATGACTTGTAGATTACATGTGCTCAATATGTTTGATGAAATGACTATCATGGTTAGGCTTGATTAGGTCAAGTATTTGATCAAGTTTTGTATGAATGAATTATTCTTGATGCCATTTATCATTCTAGAAAGTCTCATTGAGTTCTCAGAAATGGTCTAGAGGCTGACCTGAAATTTAGGCTCAAAATTCAGAACCACGCCCTCTGAATTGGATATTTTAGGTTACAACTGCTACTTGGTAGGCTTATGCACAACCCTCAACTGCATGGAGGCCTTGTCATGCATACGGTTGGGATCCCAAGTGATTGAAAAAGCATTCCAACACAGGGTTTGGGCACTAGGAGTGGTTGTTTGGCTCCTGGGTGTCCTGTAACTCCTGAGGAAGGTCAGTAAGGTTCCAGTTTCTCGATTCCACTTCCTTAACTACACTTAGGAGTTGATTCATTTCATAGTATCCCTCAACTCAGTTTTACCCAGTCGGCTAACGAAAGTGGGTAAATGTGGGAGGGGTGGTTACATAAAAATATGACATTTTGGAGAGCCAACAAAGTTCACAATGTATTTAACTCTGCCTTCTTTGAAATGATTCCTAAGAAGGATGTCCCTGATATTTTCAAGGAATTTAGGCTTGTTTCTCTCTATAATTCAATATATAAGATCATTACAAATATTATTGCAAAAGGATTAAAACAAATTATGTCTCCCACTATCTCTTATGAACAATTTCAGTTTTTAGATGGGTGTCAAATTCATGAAGCTATAAGAATTGTACAAGGGATTCATTCAATAAGTTAAAGAAGAAGACATACATATAATCAAGTTAAACTTATCCAATGATTTTACAAGGAAGGTTGGACCTATGTTATGTTGATGATGCTCCATGTTGGTTTTGTTAGTGTCAGTTTTTGAAACCTTCCTCCAGTGATCAAACATGCTCTTACAAAGTGATTTTAAGGTGTCAAGGTCAAATTTTGTCATTTCAGTGAGTCTTCAAGTAAAATTTGGTCACTAGGTATTAGGTCTAGGGTTTTCTTTTACTCCTTTCAAAGTTGTCCAAATGTTGGTCCATGTCACCATTCAGCTGAGTGTACCATCATTCAGAGGGTTGTCATCATCATGTCAGGTTCCAATGGGTCATTTTACACCTTGTTCATGCTTTAGTTGTGCCTAGGTAAGGTTCATTTCCCTCTCCTAGGGTTTTGAAGGTAATTTCTCTTGGATGGCCAAATCATCAATAAAACTTGTTGTTGGCATTATGGTTCTGGTATGATGTTTCAGATGTTGTACTTGATGGCAACACCCATGGTATGGCTCTCATTTTGATAAAAATAAATAAGTACGCAGGAGAACAGTTTAGGAGGTGCATACCCGCAGGCATGCCATGCAGGGACCGCGTCCTAATACGCGGATTACCCATCCATGAGGTGCGTACCCCAGTGCACACATTCCAAGGCAGTTAAGCGGCCACACGTGGGGTTTCTCATGGTATTTAGCCAACAGTATTGGGTTATCATGGTTTTGGTCCGTGGTATTGTTTATTTTATTATTTTTATTGAGCCCCATGATCCTTGATTTGAGGAAGAACTAGCCTATATAAAGCAAAGGAGATCATTTGGCTTTAGCATCTTTTGAGTGATTGTATATCTTAAGATTTGATTTATTGGGTTCTCGGTTTTTAAAAGATTGATCTATAAAGGAGAAGTTAGAAGCGAATCTGCGAAGGGTGATCTCTTGAGCTCAAGTTCAGATCTGAGCATCTGAGGTTATTTCAGCCCTAGTCCAAGGTATGCAGAGGCACCGAAGGTTCAGTGCGTGGGTACGCAGAGGCACCGAAGGTTCTGTGCATGGGTACGCAGAGGCGCCGAAGGATTAGTGCGTAGGTACGCAGGGCGACAGTGGTTCAGGTGCGTGCCCTCTGTAGCAGCACGCGGTTCGATTATTCTTTTGGGTGCGTACCTGCTGTGAAAGTACGCGGCGCGATTATTCTTTTGAGTGCGTATCTCCTGGGAAGTACGCGGAGCAATAGTGCCATTAGGTGCATACTGTACGCAGATCAGTGAAAGGAGCAGTGCGTGGCCACGCTGTCCAGCAGAAGGAGCTCTGTGGGTATACGCAGAGAGGCAGAAGGAGAAGTGCGTAGCAACGCAGGCCAGAAAAAAAGAAAAACCGCGTATCTATGTTAAGATCTTCTGTTGGTTGGATTTTTCTGTTGATAAGGTGTTCTGGGTTCTGTTCTGTTATCGTTGATCTGGTTATTGCAGCTGACTGTATAATTTACATGTACTTGATGATTATTTGATGTATATGGATCCAGTTTGAAAATTTATGAAAAGTGGTCCTTGTAAGAAAAGAAGTAGGGGGTTGTAGCTCCCTTCCAGGAGAAACTGGAAAACGAGAGAGAGTTGTAGCTCTCTGCAGGTTGCAGCCTGCGTACTGGTAAAGGACTGCACCAGTACAAGACCATTGTAAAAGGAGTTTCTAATTTGAAAGAGGATAGAGACATATTGCAGCAGGTGGTTTTCACCCACATTGGGTTTCCACCTTATATCTGGTGTTCTTTGATGTGACTGTCTGCTTTTCTTGTTCATGCTCATTATTTATGGAATTGGTATGCAAAAATAACTCAAAGTATAAATAAGAAAGATTTGGCAAAAGAATTAGATAATACTGATTCACCCCCCCTCTCAGTATTATTGTCAACAATTGGTATCAGAGCAGGTCCTTCTAAAGAAGCTTGATCGCTTGAAGGAAGATCTTTCATCATGAGCAACTACGAGAGGGAAGCATCTATCAGGCCACCGGTTTTTGATGGGACAAACTTCAATTATTGGAAGGTAAGAGTTACTGCCTATTTTCAATCTCTTGGTACAGAAGTTTGGAACATCGTAGAGACAGGCTATGCTTTTCCTTCAACTACTCCTACAGATGCAGACGAGAAAAAGAAGTATGAAACAAATGCAAAAGCAGTCAGTACCCTGTTAGGATGTATATCCCAATCGGAATTCATGAAGGTAATGCACTATAAATCCGCAAAAGAGATATGGGACAAAATTGTCACGAGCTATGAAGGAGATGAACAGGTAAAGCGCGCCAAACTTCAAACTCTCAGGATTCAGTATGAGACTCTCAAGATGTATAATGATGAAAGTGTGGCTAACTATTTTCTTCGGGTAGATGAAGTTGTTAATTGTATGAAAAATTTGGGTGAAGAAATAAAAGAGGCTATTGTGGTTGAAAAAGGTTCTAAGATCATTGTCCCCCAAGTTTGAATCTAAAGTATCTGCTATAGAAGAAAAAGAAAATCTACGAATTCTTACTATGTCACAGCTGCATGGAATTCTAACTGCTTATGAAATGAGAAAGGGAGGTCCATCAGATAGAAGAGAAGCTGCTTTCAAGGCATCAGGCAAAGGAGAATATTATGAAGCAAGCCACGTCCCAGAAGAAGAGGAAGAAGAATCAAACTTTGTCAGAAATCTTCAAAGGGGTTCTAGAAGGTTCAGAGGTAAGTTGCCTTTTAAATGCTTTGCTTGTGGAAGAGTAGGTCATTATGCTGCAAAATGTTCTTATAAGGATAAAGGAAAGGAACCTGCTAGATGGAACAAGAAACAGGGTGCAAATAAGAAAAGCTACTACACTCATGAAGATAGTGATAGTCTATCAAATAGTGATGAAGATGAAAAAGGTAATGAATATAAATTGTTAATGGCATTTGAAGATGATGATTATATGGATGCTATAGATGTGGATAACCTTT
>APFE031551397.1:93219-152300 GCA_000404065.3 Pinus taeda
CAGTGCACACATTCCAAGGCAGTTAAGCGCCCACACGTGGGGTTTCTCATGGTATTTAGCCAACAGTATTGGGTTATCATGGTTTTGGTCTGTGGTATTGTTTATTTTATTATTTTTATTGAGCCCCATGATCCTTGATTTGAGGAAGAACTAGCCTATATAAAGCAAAGGAGATCATTTGGCTTTAGCATCTTTTGAGTGATTGTATATCTTAAGATTTGATTTATTGGGTTCTCGGTTTTTAAAAGATTGATCTATAAAGGAGAAGTTAGAAGCGAATCTGCGAAGGGTGATCTCTTGAGCTCAAGTTCAGATCTGAGCATCTGAGGTTATTTCAGCCCTAGTCCAAGGTATGCAGAGGCACCGAAGGTTCAGTGCGTGGCAGAGGCACCGAAGGTTCTGTGCGTGGGTACGCAGAGGCGCCGAAGGATTAGTGCGTAGGTACGCAGGGCGACAGTGGTTCAGGTGCATGCCCTCTATAGCAGCACGCGGTTCGATTATTCTTTTGGGTGCGTACCTGCTGTGAAAGTACGCGGCGCGATTATTCTTTTGAGTGCGTATCTCCTGGGAAGTACGCGGAGCAATAGTGCCATTAGGTGCGTACTGTACGCAGATCAGTGAAAGGAGCAGTGCGTGGCCACGCTGTCCAGCAGAAGGAGCTCTACGGGTATACACAGAGAGGCAGAAGGAGAAGTGCGTAGCAACGCAGGCCAGAAAAAAAGAAAAACTGCGTATCTGTGTTAAGATCTTCTGTTGGTTGGATTTTTCTGTTGATAAGGTGTTCTGGGTTTTGTTCTGTTATCGTTGATCTGGTTATTGCAGCTGACTGTATAATTTACATGTACTTGATGATCATTTGATGTATATGGATCCAGTTTGAAAATTTATGAAAAGTGGTCCTTGAAAAGAAGAAGTAGGGGGTTGTAGCTCCCTTCCAGGAGAGACTGGAAAACGAGAGAGAGTTGTAGCTCTCTGCAGGTTGCAGCCTGCGTACTGGTAAAGGACTGCACCAGTACAAGACCATTGTAAAAGGAGTTTCTAATTTGAAAGAAGATAGAGACATATTGCAGCAGGTGGTTTTCACCCACATTGGGTTTCCACCTTATATCTGGTGTTCTTTGATGTGACTGTCTGCTTTTCTTGTTCATGCTCATTATTTATGGAATTGGTATGCAAAAATAACTCAAAGTATAAATAAGAAAGATTTGGCAAAAGAATTAGATAATACTGATTCACCCCCCCTCTCAGTATTATTGTCAACACTTGTATCCTGATGTTCATACACCTTTCCCTGTCCTTAATGTACCTTATTAAACACTTCCCATCACTGATATCCGTCAAATTTCTCATTTTCGCACAAACCCTAGTTTCTTGCTACAACTTGACAATTTTCTAGGCTAGGCCTGTGTTTTTCCCTTTTGGACCCCTTCCCCTCACTCAATATTTGAAATTCCACTTTCCCTTGCTTCCTAACATCCCTCCCTACTTCCCAAAATTTTCTCAAGAATTTAGAAGCCCCTTATCCCTTTCATTTCACTTCATTTCGACAAAAGCCTTGTTCCACACATCAGGATAGGTTTTACTCCAATGATGTTTCTGAGTAAGAAAAGATGAATTTGGGAAAACGGAGAGAGATTTTGTCCACAATAGGCCAAGGAAGAAAAACCTTCTTAAATTTTTACATAGGTGTCATGGTTTTAGAGAAATATCAAAAATACAGTTTCCTCATGAGAATTGATGCACCTCTGAAGTGACCTTGGGACAATCAAGATTTCTCCTATCTTGGTTGGCGTCATGACTTTATTGATGAGTCAAATGATAACTAGACACAAATATCTTTCCAATTACCTATCATGAGCTCAATTTGGAGTTGAGTTAGACCTTCAAACATTGACTGCAACAACACTCTGCCTTTAGGCAACCTCATTTTGCATATTTTTACCAGTCTTGGGAGATTTGACTTTTTACAGGGAAAATGAACTCCAAATTGAAAAATTCAGGTTGTTTTGGAAATTAGACTCAATAATATTTCCAAAGAGCTATCCTACACCCAATTTGGACACCGCGAAGTCCTCCAAAACTTGTCTGCAAAAAGGCACGCGCACCTGGGTAGTGGTGCGACGCACTTGCCTGCTTAGCCCAAATTTCACTCAAATCATCAGGCAAAGCCTCCAAATCCTGCAAACTTATTCCTTCCAAGTATGTGAAACATCCTAAAGTGCCTTTGAAATATTTTTCATTCTCCTTGATGGTGTTTAGATAGGTGAAAATTCAAACCCTCGTTTGCTGCACAATCCATTGAAAAAGTTGTCTAGGGGTTGCAAAAATTGTCATTGTTGCTGTTTGCTCCCTACAATCATTTTCACATTCCTCCACTACGCTCCCCTAATTTCATATCCCTTACCCCTCTCATTCAAACTCATCTATCCCCCTATCCCAAAAACCCAAATACCTAATTCCTACTATTCCCAAACCCTGATTGACATCCCCAAACCCTATCGCTCCCTAAAAACCACTATATCCAGCATCAAAACCCCTTTTCATCTTTTATTACCCTAATACACTCCATTTATCCTATTTTCCCATATCCCACTCCCCTAAAGTAACTAATTCCCTCATCAAACCCTAAATCCATCACTAAACCCTAATCTCTCAAAACTATTCCCTTCTTTCCCCAATTTCATTTCCCAAGAGTAAAATCTCTTCATACTCATCACCATTGTCCTCTTTCATCCCTCTTTCATCATCATTTTTTCCACCATACCTTCATCTCATCATTTTCCTAAGACAAGCACTATGAGGAAGAGACACTTAGTGATAGTTCTATGGAGAAACATAAGTAGCAAAGCAAAGGCAAAGAGAAGATGCACGAGGATGATATAGATGACAAACAAGAAAGAAAACAAACAGTTAGAGGATAAGAAAAGCCTAATGGAGCTAGAAATTTTGAAACTGAAGAAACAAAATGACGAAGAGGACCATGTCACTTTGACTTCCATTAAACAAGAGGTAGAGAATGACAAGGAGTCTTGACTTGAGAGGGAAAATATGCACTTGGAAAAGATGCTGGAGAAGGGAAACAAAGAGAAAAAGATGCTGAGGCATATGGCCTACCACTACTTGGCGAGAAACAAGGTGTGCAAAGCAAGAATCAGGATTTTGAAGGCCAAGTTGAAAAAAGCATCGAGGAAGAGAGAAAAAGAAAGATAGAATCTAGATCTTGGTTGATGCATCCTTAGCTCAACACAACACTTGATGAAGGAGACTCAGCCCAAATTTCAAGAAATTTGGGAAACGTTTTGCAAATTTTGAATTTTTGGACTAAAAAACAGGGTTTTCTACTTGGTGCACCACGCCACCTGACACACACTTTTGCTACGGACCTCCTTTCGATGAAGACTCAAAATTTTTGGATTCCTCATGGAAAAATATGAATTCTCTCACATGGCCAAGAAATTTTGACAAGTTTTGAGCTTCCAAAAGGGTAAAAAACACCTCAAAAATGACCTTTCTACCCCTTTTTGGCCACACAGGAAGCAGTGTTGGGAGAACTCATTTGTGGAGGGCCAAATGGAGACCAAATTCAGAAATTCCACTTGTTCTAGAAATTATATAGGTAGAACTTTCCAACAAGCCCACTTGGAACAAATTTTATGCATGGGAAGGTCTCCAAAATCAGCTCCAAAGTAGCGTGGCGCACAGGATGAAATTTTGTCGTTTTGGCCAAAAAACTCTGTTTTTCGCCTAGTTTATTCTCAGTTTGACTTTTATCTTTCTAATAGTCAAAATCATGATGTAATTTTATGTGAATTGATAGATTTTGATGTAAATATGCTAAAATTTCACTCATGGAGGTAGATTCATCATGAAAAAGTAGTTTGCAACTGAATGAATCAGTTTCCTAGTTTTTAGAGGCAAGCTATTCCACTGTCTTCTTTTTTGTTCTCAGTTTAGATCTTATTGAAACAACTCCTAAACTTATGAACTCGACCACTAAAGGCTAGGATGAGTTGTTTTTTGCCTATATCTAGTAGTTTTTCAGTCATTGGCAAAGGTGGACTTTTGTGAAAGCTTTGAGCAGCATTGTACATTCATCTCTGTAGTTTGGTAAAGGAATAGACCAGGGTTTGCAACATTTTGTGGGATTCTTGTGGAAAGTTGATTTGGTATTGTTTCTTCTTCTGTAATTCAAGTTTTACATGTGTTTATGTATGCCATTTTCTCTCTTTTTCAGCTGAACTAAATGAATCAAGGATAAAGGTAGAAATCATTGAAATTGCAGTGCTCTACCTAGGGTTTGTTTGGTTATTTATGTTTTCTACTATTTGAAGAGGATCCTTGAGACTCTCATGCCCTCTCCAACTCCTCACCAATCCTAAGACTCTCCATCTCATTCAATTTAAAGTACTAAAGCATTTGCCTACCTCGCCCCACCGAAACCTCTGCAAAACTGAGTCCAAATCCCTGGACCCAAATCTGCCTTTCACATTTGAGCCAACAAACCATCATCAAATTCAATCAAACTCCTTTGAGCATATACCTAGCCTAAAATTAGTCTTTACATCAATCATCTCAAGCTTCATTTAATATATTTTCTTGAGATTGACAAGGAGAGAGCCCTCTCCCGACCTGGTACGACTAGCTACCAGGTTAAGCATGGTTTGATGTTACCCTAGATCCTGCCTTTCTCAGCTTGAGGTAGATTTAGGCAGCTAACATAGTGGCAACTCCAGTGGGGAAGAAAAGTTTGTCATTGTTGTTTGCTTTGTAGACTATAGACGGAGCCTGAAGTTAGCCAGGTAGATTTCGAAATGCTCTTTCTTTGCAAGTGCAAAAGTAGATGAATGTTGTTTTAGTCAATCTCCAGTTTAGTTTATGAACTGAACATATGGTTCCCTTAGTAAAATGTAATCAAGTTCAGATTGATTGTTGATGGTGAACAACGATTAGACACAGCAAGGCTGAAATCATTCACCTGGCGACTTCAAATTAGTTTCGAGATCAGATCCAAGGACTCCATTGGAGTATGATCCTGACCAGCAAAAACATGAAAGGACAATATGGACAGATTAGGTATTCAAGTTGGAATTTCATCCAAGATATTTTTTTCTTTGTTCTAAATTATTTCTTCTCTTTTCCTGAGAATGTCAAGAAGGCTTTGCAAAGTATATTGTATTTGAGAAAAGATCCTCAGCATGCATTTGATTCCTTCCCTTTGAATATTGTAAATACCAAATATTTGGATGCATTTGAGCATGATCAAGACCCTTTTTCCGAATTTTGTGATGACCATCTTCAAACTGATGAGCCTGATGTAACCAAGACTGATTCTACAGTTTCTGTACATACCCCTATACCTTGTAAAATTCTAGATCGATACAAGCCTCTGATTTTACCTCCTATATCCCATGCTTTCCCTAAAAATCATGATCTATATCTACCAAGATTTGATGGTGAACGCGATAATATCACTGCTGAGAGACATGTATTGAATTTTGAGTTCTTTCTTGACCCTTTTGAAGTTGATGAAGAAGATTTCAGTATTAGGCTTTTTGCTCTTTCTTTGCAAGGCAAAGTCAAGAATTGGTTGAAAACCCTGCCTGATGCAAGCATCTTAGATTTCCAATAGTTCGTTAAAGTTTTCCTCGATAGGTGGGTGGTCAGACAAAACCCTTTCTTAATTATAGAAAAGTATAACTAGCTGAAAAGACTGCCAGGGGAGACAGTACAACATTTTTCTGCCAGATTTAACCAAGTTTATTATTCGATGCCTATTAATATAAGACCTCCTCCTGGATCCGCTCTCTTGCACTACTCGGGTGCCTTTGATCTGGAAATGGAGTTTCAGCTGAGAGAAAGGAACCTTGCAACACTTGAAGAGATGCAGAACAATGCAATAGATGTAGAGGCTCATTTGCTGATCTGAAGGGCAAAGTTGAAGGAAGAAGAGTGCAGTGGAAGAGATGATGCAAAGGATCACCACAAGGAATGAGTATAATGTTCAAGCCCATGGCTTGCTGATTGAAGAAGAACAAGTGGCTGATCCAAAACATCTTCTTTCTTATCCCAGTTGTCATAGATATGATAATGATTGTTTTATATATCATCTTGGAGAAGAGAGATCTGTTGATATGACATGTATGCTTGATGATGTGTTTTATACTGATGATTTGCCTAAGTTTGATCAGTATGATGATGATGATTATGTTCTCCAAACAAAAGTTAACCTTGCAGACAAATCAACAGCTAGTTTGTGGGAGGAGGAAGTTCACTTTCAACAGCTCAAATACAGTGATCAACCGATGCATATCAGCTATGACAGTGAGGAGGAAAGTGCATCGAATTTTGAAGTGAGTGAAGGATATTTGCCTTTTTGTTTTGCTTCGTTCCAGATCATCAGATACAACTTTCATGCAATCAGAAGTCAATCGTCGATAAGTTTTGATTTAGACCATCTTGAGGGCAATGAAATCCTTGTTCAAGACTTTTCATATCTAGATTTGCAGCCCCCGAATGCCAATGATTTTCAAGTTGTAGATGAAGACTTGGAAGCTAGACCATATGATCAAATGATGCAAGATGATTTCGTACCTTTTTGTTTTGAATCATTTCAGTTTCTGAAGGGAAAACTGCATAGTATATCTTCAAATGAGCAGGCTGTAGGAAATCATGTAATCCAATCGGAAATAATAGAAAATGGGTTGCAACAATCTTTTCAAGTTTTTCATGATCCAATAGCTGATGTGTTGGATGATGTCTACAGTCAAATTCCTTCTCCTATATGTAAGCTTGACAAAAGTATTGATACAAACTTGATCCGACAGCCAGTATCTTTGTCATTTTCCGCAAGAGTCTCATCACAAAGCTCAGATCAAAATTTTCATTCATGGTATGAGGAGAAGAGAAGTAATCCATTAGATGAGCTAAGTCCCAGTGTGCACGAACTTCAAGATCCTTATGCAGTGTTTTTGGAGGTGGATAGAGAATCCATATCATTGAACAGATTTGTTTCCAAGTTGTCATAGGAGTTTCCTTTCAGTAGTTCTCTCTTGTTGTTCATAACCAAGCACTTGTGGAGAATGCAAACAACAGCCAGAATGCTTACTTGGTTGCATTGATTATTTCATTTCGCTTGATCAGGTGATGAATGGAACAACTAGAGTAGGTTGTATTGAATAAGCTCCATTTTGAGCATATTTTCCAGTTTGTTAGTTGTGTTTTAGTATTGAGTCATTTTTAGTTTCAGTCAGTTTAAAGATAGTTTCAGCCGAGTGTCCAGTTTCAACTTTTGAGAGTCTTGTTTCAGTTTTGAATTAGTTAGTTCAACTATGAGTCTTGAGTCAAAGTTTCACAGTAATTGGTTTTTGGATGTTTTGAAGTTATTGACTTCATTGCCTAATGGATGAAAGCACTTGTCTGCTCTCCCAAAGATCTGTGGTTCTTGGCACCTCCAAGGAGCTACCATCCCCATTGGAGCCAATGTTAGTGTTAGTTTTTGAAACCTTCCTCCAGTGATCGAACATGCTCTTACAAAGTGATTTTAAGTTGTCAAGGTCAAATTTTGTCATTTTAGTGAGTCTTCAAGTAAAATTTTGTCACTAGGTATTAGGTCTAGGGTTTGCTTTTACTCCTTTCAAAGTTGTCCAAATGTCGGTTCATGTCACCATTCAGCTGAGTGTACCATCATTCAGAGGGTTGTCATCATCATGTCAGGTTCCAATGGGTCATTTTATATCTTGTTCATGCTTCAGTTGTGCCTAGGTAAGGTTCATTTCCCTCTCCTAGGGTTTTTAAGGTAATTTCTCTTGGATGGTCAAATCATCAGCAAAACTTGTATCCTGATGTTCATACACCTTCCTCTATCCTTATGTACCTTATTAAGCACTTCACATCACTGATATCCCTCAAATTCCTCATTTTCGCACAAACCCTAGTTTCTTGCTACAACTTGACAATTTTCTAGGCTAGGCCTATATTTTTCCCTTTTGGACCCCTTCCCCTTACTCAATATTTGAAATTCCACTTTCCCTTGCTTCCTAACATCCCTCCCTACTTCCCAAAATTTTCTCAAGAATTTAGAAGCCCCTTATCCTGTTCATTTCGACAAAACCCCTGTTCCACACATCAAGATAGGTTTTACTCCAATGATGTTTCTGAGCAAGAAAAGATGAATTTGGGAAACCGGAGAGAGATATTTGTCCAAAATAGGCCAAGGAAGAAAAACCTCCTTCACTTTTTACACAGATGTCATTTTTTTAGACAAATGTCAAAAATACAGTTGCCTCAGGAGAATTGATGCACCTCTGAAGTGACCTTGGGACAATCAAGATTTCTCCTAGCTTGGTTGGCCTAATGACTTGCGTGATGAGTCAAATAATAACTAGACACAAATATATTTCCAATGAGCTATCATGAGCTCAATTTGGAGCTGAGGAAGACCTTCAAAAGTTTACTGCAACAGCACTCTGCCTTTAGGCGGCCTCATTTTGCACATTTTGACCAGTCTTGGGAGATTTGACTTTTTATAGGGAAAATGAACTCCAAATTAAAAAATCCAAGTTTTTTTGGAAATCAAACTCAATAATATTTTCAACAAGCTATCCCGCGCCCAATTTGGACACCGGGAAGTTCTCCAAAACTGGTCTGCAAAAAGGTGTGGCTCACCTAGGTAGTGGCACGACGCACTTGACTGCTTAGCCTGAATTTCACTCAAATCATCTTGCAAAGCCTCCAAATATTGAAAAATTCTTCCTTCCAAGTACGTGAAACATCCTAAAGTGCCTTTGCAAGAGTTTTCATCCTCCTTGATGGTGTTTAGATAGGTGCAAATTCAAACTCTAGTTTGTTGCACAGTCCATTGAAAAGTTGTCTAGGGTTTGCAAGAATTGTCATTGTTGCTGTTTGCTCCCTACAATCATTTTCACATTCCTCCACTACACTCTCCTCATTTCATATCCCTTACCCCTCTCATTCACACTCATCTATCCCCCTATCCCCAAAACCCTAATACCTAATTCATACTATTCCCAAACCCTAATTGGAATCCCCAAACCCTATCACTCCCTAAAAACCACTATATCTAGCATCAAAACCCCTTTTCACTCTTTATTACCCTAATACACTCCATTTATCCTATTTTCCCATATCCCACTCCCCTAAAGTAACTAATTGCCTCATCAAACCCTAAATCCCTCACTAAACCCTAATCTCCCAAAACTATTCCCTTCTTTCCCCAATTTCATTTCCCAAGAGTAAAATCTCTTCATACTCATCACCATTGTCCTCTTTCATCCCTCTTTCATCATCATTTTTTCCACCATACCTTCATCTCGTCATTTTCCTAAGACATGCACTATGAGGAAGAGACATTTAGTGATAGTTCTATGGAGAAACATAAGCAGCAAAGCAAAGGCAAAGAGAAAAAGATGCACAAGGATGATATAGATGACAAACAAGAAAGAAAACAAATAGTTGGAGGATAAGCAAAGCCTAATGGAGCTAGAAATGTTGAAACTGAAGAAGCAAAATGACAAAGAGGACCATGTCACTTTGACTTCCATTGAACAAAAGATAGAGAATGACAAGGAGTCTTGACTTGAGAGGGAAAATATGCACTTGGAAAAGATGTTGGAGAAGGGCAACAGAGAGAAAAATATGTTGAGGCACATGGCCTGCCACTACTTGGCGAGAAACAAGGTGTGCAAAGCAAGAATCAGGATTTTGAAGGTCAAGTTGAAAAAAGCATTGAGGAAGAGAAAAAAAGCAAGATAGACTCTAAATCTTGGCTTAGGCATCCTTAGCTCAACACAGCACTTGATGAAGGACACTCAGCCCAAATTTCAAGAAATTTGGGAAAATTTTTGCAAATTTTGAATTTTTGGACTAAAAAATAGGTTTTTCTACTTGGTGTGCCATGCCACCTGACACACGCTTTTGCGAGGGACGTCCTTTTGAGGAAGACTCAACATTTTTGGATTCCTCATGGAAGAATATGAATGCCCTCACATGGCCAAGAAATTTTGACAAGTTTTGAGCTTCCAAAAGGGTCAAAACACCTCAAAAATGACCTTTCTGCCCCTTTTTGGCCACACAGGAAGCAATGTTGGGCAAAATCATTTGTGGAGGGCCAAATGGAGACCAAATTCAGAAATTCCACTTGTTCTGGAAAGTAGATAGGAAGACCTTTCCAACAAGCCCACTTGGAACAAATTTTGTGCATGGGAAGGCCTCCAAAATCAGCTCCAAAGTAGTGCGGCGCATAGGGACAGGAGCGCAGCGCACAAGATGAAATTTTGTCATTTTGGCCAAAAAACATTGTTCTTCGCCTAGTTTCTTCTCAGTTTGACTTTTCTCTTTCTAATAGTCAAACTCATGATGTAATTTTATGTGACTTGATAGATTTTGATGTAAATATGCTAAAATTTCACTCATGGAGGTAGATTCATCATGAAAAAGTAGTTTGCAACTGAATGAATCAGTTTTCTAGTTTTTAGAGGCAAGCTGTTCCACTGCCTACTTTTGAGTTCTCAGTTTAGATCTTGTTGAAACAGCTCCTAAACTTATGAACTCGACCACTAAAGGCTAGGATGAGTTGTTTGTTGCCTATATCTAGTAGTTTTTCAGTCATTGGCAAAGGTTGGACTTTTGTGAAAGTTTTGAGTAGCATTGTACATTCATCTATGTAGTTTGGCAAAGGAATAGACTAGGGTTTACAGCATTTTATGGGATTCTTGTGGCAAGTTGATTTGGTATTGTTTCTAATTTTGTAATTCTAGTTTTACATGTGTTTATGTATGCCATTTTCTCTCTTTTTCAGCTGAACTGAATTAATCAAGGATAAAGGTAGAAATCGTTGAAATTACAGTGCTCTACCTAGGGTTTGTTTGGTTATTTATGTTTTCTACTGTTTGAAGAGGATCCCTAAGACTCTCATGCCCTCTCGAACTCCTCACCAGTCCTAATACCCTCCATCTCATTTAATTTAAAGTACTCAAGCATTTGCCTACCTCGCCCCATAGAAACCTCTGCAAAATTGAGTCCAAATCCCTAGACCCAAATCTGCCTTTCACATTTGAGCCAGCAAACCATCATCAAATTCAATCAAACTCCTCTAAGCATATACCTAGCCTAAAATTAGTCTTTACATCAGTCATCTCAAGCTTCATTTAATATATTTTCTTGAGATTGACAAGGAGAGAGCCCTCCCCTGACCTGGTAAGGCTAGCTACCAGGTTAAGCGTGGTTTGTTGTTACCCTAGATCTTGCAATTCTTAGCCTGAGGTAGATTTAGGTAGCTAACAGGTTTCTCTTGTGATTTTGTAAATTAAGTGGAATATTTCTTTTCCTCTATATCATTCTCATTACTAATGAGTGGTTCTACTTCATTTTTTTCTATCATTTCAGAGGACTAGAAAAAGGATGCTGATTATCCCCTTTAGTTTTTCAAGAGGTTTCTAAAGGTTTGATGAAATGTCTCATTTGTAAAAGAGGGGCTATACAATTGAATGGTGTCAGAAGTCCTTATCTCTATGTTCCACATTTCATTTGTGGATGATGTGTTGTTATTCATGAATGGGTCCTTGAGAGTTGTTGAATAAATTCATCAAGCCCTAAATATGTATTGTGATGTAAAGATATGGAGGTTAATTAGTTGAAATCTTGAATTTTGTTTCACGACATTATTCAAGGTTAAGATAGAGCCATCTTACCTCTCCTTTGATTTTAGATAGGGGATTTTCAAGGAAGTTTAAATACAAGTTTAATTCAATCTAAAACAAAATGAGTTTAGAATCAAGGATTGAATTTGGTTGTGTAAAAGTATTAAAAACAAAGTGAAATCTTGGTACACAATATGTCTATCATTAGGAGGAACACTTACCCAAGTTTAAAGACGTGTTAGAAGCAATTCTTATTTATTCGCAATTAATAGTCTGGAGATTCCATTCCTTAAGATATTTTGCATAAGTTTAGGAAAATTTTCTTCAATTTTATATGGAATGATATGCATGAAAAATAATATATTCCTATGGTATGGTAGGAGAGATTAGCCAAGCCCAAGAGGAAAGGAGGTTGGGCCCTAATAAAGTTTACTTTTTCCAAAGGCCCTTGCAACTAAATGCTTGTGGAAGTTCATTTCTAAGCAAGGTATTTTGTGAGATCTTTAACTTAAAACATATATTTATTCACTTTTGTATTATGAGTGGATTTGTAGTCTCAGAAAATCATTCAAAAATGCATCTATCATTTGGAAATAATTGGTCCAAGTTTTATGCTTGGTTGAATAACAACTCGCTTGGAAATTTTTTAATGGTAGAATTATTTTTTTAGGAGTCACAATTCAATTTGTGGAGGGTGAAATACTTGTAGTTTATTTGTGAATCTCTAGAATTCCCTTCATGTTGTTAACACGTTTTCTGTAGTTGATGTGAAATGAGGTGAAAGAGTTGGTATCTAGGGTGATGTTTGGTTGACTTTGAGGGACCTAAGTCTAGTGAACACAACCACCATCAAGTGAGAAGGTTTTTCTCAAGTCTTGTCTTCAAGTTACATTGTATTTAGATGATAGGAGGACATTTCAATGTGGGATAAAAACCTTGTTTGGAGGTTCTACATGATGAAAATTGGTTATTGAGCAATATTCTCCTTATAAATGGATCAATATATGAATTGGTAGTGAGACAAGGATTGAAAGGTTAATCCCCCACTAAAGTGCCAATTATTTCTATGGATGGTTGTTTAAAATCACATTCTAACTTGATATAACTTTATTAAACATTCCTTTAAGGGTATAAGTAGGTGAATTCTATGTATATGCGCTTTGGATTTCATTTAAAACATGTTTGTTAACAACCACTTTGTGATTCAAGTCTAGGATTCAACCATTTCCCTTATTATAAGGATTCGTAGTTGGAGAGGGAGAATATTTGGCATAAATACTAAAGATTTGGTGGGATAACAGAGATCATATGCTTTTGAAGTTATACCTTTCCTATTGTGTTGGGCCACTTGGACCTTGAGGCATAACATTTTGTTTAAAGATAAGTTGATGCCCCATCTTCAAGTGTTTTTTAAATCAAATATTCCTTTGAGGTTTTTTGTAAGGAAATTGTAGCTAAGAAGCATAGGAACATTGTTCTGCTATCTATTGATGAGTCCATGCTATGGGATTTTATTGATAGTGTGTTTGAGGGGAATCTTTGCAATTGTAAGGTTGGTTCCATATTACATCTTTCTAGTCAAAATTTACTCTCTTTCTCCTACGGTCTTGGGTATGGATCCAATAGTGTTGTCGAGGTAAAGGTTGTTATGTTATTGGCATCACTAGTAGGGGAAAGAGGTTGTAGAAACCTTCAAATACTTTGGGATTTTTAGTTGATCAAATTGATCTTTAGGAATTCTCAACAACTAAGTAAGGGGTTCAACATCTCTTCAAGGGGTCAAAGAGAATCTATGTGAATTAGGTTGATTTTATTTCAACCATATATTTCAAGATCACCAAAATTAGGGAGCTTGATCTGTATCTGATATATGATAAGGAAATTCTTTCTCTAACTAATGCATTGTTATGATAAGTGGACACTTTGCACTCTCATTTGATACATTTTTTATTAGTTAGAGATGGCCTACATACCTTTTAGTTTCATTGCTAAATATTTGTTTAACTATCATAGTTTTGAACTTTTGAGAGAACTTAATTTTTGGACTTGTTTTGTTTAAGAACAATTTTGTTGTAGCATTTCTTTCTTCTAGTTTCAATGTCCACAGACACATTATTAAAGGTAATTTCAATGTTTCTTCTTAAAATAAAGGAAGGAATGGCCTTTTTCTTGGAAAAAAAATAAATGCAGAAAATGAACAGTTTGAAATGAATTGAGACTTCTTCAAGAATTAACTTTAAATCCCAAAATTTTTGCATAATTGATATACAATTTCAGGGAGATTAGCAGTTTCACATATAAATACAAAACAACAAAGTTTGAAAGTACTCTATTGTTGATGAGTAATCATGCTTCATCTCCAAAATGGCGTGGGATCGCCAACCCTAGTTAGCACATAAACTAACAATATCAAATGATTAAGATATATCATAACACTTTATATCATGCATTATAATAACAAAACACAATGTTGTATGTGTTTCCCTAAACATCACGAATTTATCAAGGATAACAAGTGTGTGTACAAGGTTATGGATATAACAAGTTATTATAAGTATATTAATCACATTTGGCTTTTTTTCTACATATATACAAATTGGCATTTTCTATGGTACTCAATGTCTATCACAATCCATATCACTTCATTACAAGTGTGAATATGATTGTATTCAATAATAAACATACAATGCCATTATGAACATCACCAACATTTATAGACCAAATATGTAAGTATATTTACATACATATCTTATATCAATGGATTTACACATTACTAACAACAAACCTTAGCATGATCAACTAAATGGAGTTTTGGAAATAAGGCAAATGAGCCAAAAGAGATCCATCTGCAAATCAAAATATTTAAGATTATATTAATGTATGCAAATTGAGGATGAAAGAAGGCATAAATACCATTAAAGGAGATATGTTATTCATACTAGCTGAAGTAGACATACTAGGAACAAAAATCAAAGATGTCAATAATAGTGAACGAAAACGTAGTCAACCTATGTATCACATATTCAAAGAATAATAATATTTGTTGACTATGAGTTACTGCTATGTATATCTCATATAAATGTGTCATATGAATGATTGAACTTGGCCCTTAGAGGAATGAATATAGAGAATGAAAGCTTCCACACTATAAAATGATTCCATATTGCAAACTTATTAACCATTCAAGACTTTAACAACGCTCAATTTGAATATTTAATTATTTTGCATGTGTTTTAAAGAGACCATAGATTTAAGGAACATAAATAAATCAATTACAATTTTTCCATTCAATCTCAAGAGATTTTTTCGTAGAAAAGGGTAGAATATACTATATAGGTTCTATATGAACAATTGAATTTGGCCATTGATGAATAAAACTAGATAACAAAGTTGTCTCTTTATCAAATGATTGTATATTATAAGCTACTTTAAACCATTTGAGACTTTGCCAAAATTTTGTTTTGAACCTCTAACAATCTCGCAAAAGGTTTCAAGGAGACCATCACTTCAAGGAACAAAGACAAAAATATATCAACAATAAGATAATGAAAAATTGAGGGAAAGGGTGAGGGAGTTAGCACTTAGAACATAATTCAAATATATCAAACAACAACATAAATGCACTTAAGAAAAATTGGAAACCATACAAAACAAAAAACTTTGCATTTTTACTATTCAACCTCAAGAAATGTTTTCTTAAAGAAAGCCACAACATATAGACGACATAGGGAAATTAGCTATCAAATTACTCTAAATTGGAAAATCAAGAATACTATGATGAACCATGTCTAAACAATGACATGAAGAAGATAACAAATGCATCTTAGAATACTATTAAAAGTTCTCCTTTAGGGTGTCCATTACATTCGTAACAATAATAATTACATAAAGAAGCCAAAATAAAATCCACAATGTGCACAACACGCTATACACATGATTTGATTTTACATTAGGCTACAAGCAACCAAAATGAAATAATTTATTTTCCTTTTTTTTTTTTTCTCCAAAGCTTCAAAAAATATGATGACAACTACAAGGTAAAAAAATTTCAACAAAGTGGGTCTTAAGAATATAAATGACAACTACAAGGCTATCATGGCTATAGGTAAGCATGAATGTGTGGCTAGAAAATGATTAAAAAAATGGAAAACTAGTTCTAGTTGGACAAATTGTGTATAAAAATCCATACATAATCACTTCATGATTGTGAAAAAGTGACTGTGTACTATTCTTATCATCTTCGAAAACATCAATTCACAACAATGCCATCAATTTTCTTGCACTTGCCCTTTCTTTTCATTTTTTAGATATTCAAAATTTTATCTATTACATAGATATTTCAATGCTTAAGTTGTTACAAGCTAATTGTATACTCATGATAAACAAGTTGACTGACAACATTACAATGAACTAACTTAAGTACTCACAACAAATATGATGTTAACAACCAAAGGGATGTTGGAAAGAAATGAAACATGATAAAAAGTGATTAAGTAAACATTGTTAATGAGATCATTCGTATGTGTTGAACTCCTATATTCCTTTCAAATGAAACAACCCATGGGTATAATGGATATAACTAAAGAAAAACACACAGCACATGGATATTCAACTATAACAACATGGGCTTTCTATGAGCCTCAAAACCTTGTCTTCAAGCATCTTAGTGCCATCACAACAAGAAATAAACCAAACAAGCAAGGTAAGAAGATAAAATTTGGAAATGGAAAAGGAAATTCACAACAAAAAGTCAAGGAAACATATATAGACATGTAGATTGTCATCCCTAAAAAAATTAAATCAATGAACAAAGTGCAATCTTGACAATGAACTAGTTTAGTAACCACTAATAGTATCAAACAACAAACCAACTAAAACCCAAGAACCCAATACAAACCATAAGCACAAGGCAATCACTATAACCATTTGCCACCAACCTATTACTCTCATGCACTTAAAAGAACCATGATATCCTAGAAAATAAAAGAAAGAGCAATGGGCCTACCATAGAATGAAGTAAACTGCCACAATGCGAAAAATAACATCCAAGCTAGTTAAACATTAAATTATTCAACACCATGCCTGGTGTCAAACAAAAGTTTGTGCCTCCATAATCTCAAGCCCATGACATAACAAACTTATCAAATCCAAAATGCAAGAAATTAGTCAAATGACCATCAATCCAAAAAAGGAGACAACAATGAGTTGAATAAACATGACAAGTGAAATGGAAAATGAAAAAAAAAAATCAAAACAACACTTGCATGCATGCACTTGTAGCCTACCTTAACAACTAACAAAACATAACCAGACTCAATAGAGTCATAAGCTAGTTTACAACATCCACCAACACCTCAATGTCCATATCAATATGTACACCTAGACACAAGAAATAGAACATAGAGATTCCCTTAATAAGAAACTAGGAAATAGAACTAATTATCGCCAACCACTCACCATACCAAGAAGTAAATGAAACATTAAAAAACATAGTTAATACACACTTTGGATAAGCACACACAGTGAATGTGACCGCAGGTTACCACAACATCAAGATTCCTAGCTACTAACTATATAAAATCTACAAGGGTGGCTAAATTTTTGACAACATGATGTAGCTTAACACCCCTTAGGGGCCAATAAGCATGCAATTTGGGCAAATGCCCACCAAATGAAAAGAAGAAAACAAAAAATGTACAATAGGTTGAAACAACAACACACATAAAGAGGAGCATAAACGATGCTGACTTGTAAGTATGTTGCAAGTAGACTAACTTAACAAAAAAATGAAACAAAATAACAAGAAAATTAAAGACAACAAACAAACCCAAACTAAAAAATGGTAGTCATTGAGGCAATAATGGAAGAGGGAAAGGTCAATTCTTCACAAGCCAATTTATAGTATTTGATGCCCTCATCAAGCTCGAGAACAAGACTCCTAGAGCCAACAAACAGACATGGGCTTGTTATTTGAAACAACAATAAACAAAACATCACCAAGGGAGATATCATATAGTAAAGTAGCCAACAAACCTATAATTATTGCCAACCATCCATTATATAGAAAATTTAATGAGATATCAAGAAATGCTACAATTAAACCTTATTATCACCGGAACATAATCATTCTACAATGAAAGGAATCATCCTACACATCCATCAAGACATAACAAACACAAGAATTAATTTCTATTATTAATTATTATTAAATTAAATTGGAACAAATTAAATTGATAATATAATTAATTTATCACGAGACTAATAATAATCTCTACAATTTTTAAAAATAAATATTTATTGTAGTAGTAATTAATTATTAATTTTTATCTTTTATTTTTATTTATAATCAAATTATTTTTTGTAATTAAATAATTTGATGAAAATTTTTGAAATTTATTTTTATTTTCATATTTAAATATAACGTAATAATATAATTTACTGTTAAATATAAATATAGAGTTAAAATAAGATTAATATTCATTCCACATATGTAATATAAACATAAATAATAATAATAATAATAATATAACACTATTCATCCCTTATTTGATTAAAATTAAATACTTCACATATTATTTCTGCTCAAAATCTTTTGGGTTTAGTGCAGTTCTAGGCTTCATTACGAAGTTGATAAGAATTTATTTTCTCCCATCAATGAATTGACTTTTCCACCTTGACTTAGTCAAGGATTCTAGAGACCATCTCAGCATAGAGACTTACAGAAATCTAATGCTGAAAAATGTGTTTAGACGAGGAAAGATAAACCTAATTCTTAAATAAGAAAACTATATCCGAGTTTGATCTTTTTCTGATCTTATGTTTTGTCCTGAGCATGTGTGACCTGAACTCC
This sequence comes from Pinus taeda, assembly GCA_000404065.3. Taxonomy (NCBI): domain Eukaryota; kingdom Viridiplantae; phylum Streptophyta; class Pinopsida; order Pinales; family Pinaceae; genus Pinus; species Pinus taeda. The sequence goes on from APFE031551397.1 coordinate 111,727, forward strand.
TGCATATTTTAGATGTCTACAGCCTCAAAGCCATAGGCAGACCCTGAGATTTTTCTTTCAGGGCATGCTTTTTCTATTACTATTTTTTAAGGGCAGTCCTCGGAAGATGGAAGCTATGGAACTCAGATTTGCTCAGAAATGGCTAAAACATGATAAAGGCAAATTAGTTTGGATTGTTAGAGGTAAAGATGTTAGCCCATAATAGAGACAAAAAAGTTCGAATGATTGAATACAAAGAGTTTCAAAGATTTTGCTTCTCAGAAAAATTAACATCAACTTTTCTCTGAAAAGCTGGAGGGTAGGAATTACTGCCAACTTTGATACTCTGTAACTTCTGTCTGATCTTATTGTGAATGAACCATAGATAAGACATAGTCTATTTTGAATGCTTAAAAAATAGTGAAAACTACCAACAGGTATTGTGAGTATGAGTGAATACTCATATCCCTAGACCATGTTTTGAAATGTTTCAATTAGGTGTAGTATCTTCTTTTTCATATCACACATAAAGGCCACCAAGCATAAGCATAAGATGATTGAGAGCAGATTGATGGCATTACGTTAATGCAAATCAATGAACCGTGCTCTCCTGGGGCTTCACCAAAACAACAGGGCACCCTACATGGTGGGCACAATAGTCACTCACACTGCCAAGAAAAGCCCTGCAGAATCCAATATCCTATGTTAGAACTTACAAAATAAAAACCCAATAGAAACCTGAAAAGAGAACTGCCAGTTCCCTGAAACAATGACATGAATCATTAGTAAATCAAGCATATCACTAACAAATCTTGTTTTATAAACAAACTTCTTAGAGCTGCAGATAGGGGGAAACTTCATTAAACAATACCTCTTAAGACGTCCGAATCCGCGACTGCCCAGCACCAACATGTCAGGATTATACTTTTTGACAGCATTGCATATGACCTCCCTGGCATCTCCATGTTGGACCAACGTCTTCGGAGTCAACTGAGACAGTGACATGATAAATATATGAGATTTTCCACTATGAAACCACAGAAGAAAAGGAGGAGGGAAAATTGCAAAATGCCACTGGTGTGATCAGTTGTAAGGCTGTGCTGTAATATTGTGATATTTTCTTAACAAGAGTGTACTAATATTTCAGAATTTACATGATAGGATGAAACTCATGAGCTGCTTTATAAGTGCTAAATTCATATATAATTAAAAATACATTCTAAACGACAAAAATGATTATTTCACCAAAAATGATTATTTCACCAAAAATTATTTCTACGGATTCTTAGCAAAAACTCCAAAAATTATAATAACTAAATAACACCTAATTTAAACTTACTTGAAGATAGTTTTTTCATTTTGACTTGAAACACATCAAAGCATTCACATTTTCACTGTGGCTGGGTTAGTCCACACTTACTTCTAAAATGCACATTAATTTTTTTTTGATAATGGACCTGATGATCTCAACCCTCAATTAAGGAATATGCGAAGCTCAAAGTTACATCTCCTGAATTCCGATATTTGATATATTAATCATAAACAATTTGTATGAATTCAAGAGATACAGCCTCCAGCTTGGATTCCCACACCAGTGACCACACCACAGTGAGGATCCCGGTGCAACTTCTATTGAAACAATGGTTAGGAGGGATTCAATACAGTCATCCAAAGGAAAAAAGCTTTCAATATTACAATTTAACTGAACATCAAACTATTTTAAATATGGAATCAACCCTCCAATCTAATTCACACCAAATTCCTTCATGCCATTGTACAATATTAGTGGACCTTACAGATTTGGCTTTGCATATTTCCGTTGCTTTGGCCATAAGCTTCTCTGTAGCCTTCTTGGCATCGTCTTCCAACATCCTCAGCACCTCAACTGGTACCATAAAACCTGTAAAAGGTATCGCAATTAGATCAAGATTTTTATAGGCTAAAACTTGTAAAAGGTATCACAATTGGATCTAGATTTTTATAGGCTAAACTTATATAAATTATAGATTTCAGGAATATTTTATAAATTTTCTAGATTTTTTTGACAGTCTAGATCTTAAGAGATTCTAGAATATTCCCAAAATAAAATAAAATACTTCCAGAATATTCCTAAAATTTATAATCCACATAGCCATACGAATCCAAAATTTACAATCCACATAACCATGTAAATCCAAAATAAAATAAAACACTTAAAAAATGAAATTGCATTTGCATGACAAAATAAATAAACACAACATGCTCATAAAAATTTGTTTTTTAATAATGAGTAGACTAGCAATTGTCCCAAAAGGTACAAAGAGAGGCCAATAGGATTATTAAATTGGAATTGTTGAATTTTTCTGGAAGAGTTAATTGGTTTGTGGAATAATGAGTAGACTAGCAATTGTCCCAAAAGGTACAAAGAGAGGCCAATAGGATTATTAAATTGGAATTGTTGAATTTTTCTGGAAGAGTTAATTGGTTTGTGGAAAACTTTGTTTTCAACTTTTCTTGGACTGGATCATTGTGCAATTACTTTTCTTTAGATGTTTTGTTTATATCTATATTACAAGGAACACATTGAATGTCTTATTTCATTTTAGAGTAAGTTAATTACCCAAAATCAAGAAACCTATATAGATGGCCAAGTATATACTAAGAAATTAAGAATACATCTCATTCATATGCAATACCAAATCCATCTTTTCTTTTCTCTGAGTGAAATTTCAAAAGTATGAACACATGACATTTCATATGCACAATAAACCCAACTTTTAAAATTTCAGTGTTTGGATGCATCCCATTCATATGCTACAGTAAACACATATTTTCCTTAAATTTTAATCCATAAACACATCCATTTATGAGCAATAACAGAACCACAAAATAAAACACCCCTGACCCGTTAGTACATTATCTACTCAAAGAGAAATAAAACGAAAAGACAGCACGATCTACGAATCCGATGAAGAGCATCCTGTGACCCATTAATACATTTAACGATCTCTGACAATACCCTTTCCTTGGCTTATATTATCAATATGCAAATCATAACCCAGCAAGTCACGAAGTAGCTTATCCTGCAAAGACGGCAAACCCTTTTCTCTGACCTCAAACAAATAACAAGACCTAGTAAATCAGAACGTTTCAAGTTGTACAAAAATTTAGCTAGAGCTGACTTCCCTACTCCGCCTACACCTGCAATGTCCACAATAATTGTGCCATTTAACTGGCTTTGATTCATTATTTTACTCTGGAAATTTGATTCATTATTTTACTCTGGAAATCCTCCACGGTGTGCTCCAGTCCAACGGGGTATGTAGCCACCTCTAATGGTTCCAATTTTACCTCTTTTAATACAGCTTTCACAATACTCTCAAGAAATTCCCCATGATCACTGAAATAGCAAACAAATGGATGCATGTAATCATATGGTTAGCATTAATCCATGATTTCTGGAGCACCAACAAATGGATGCAAGCACTCATAAAGTTAGCAGTAACGCTGGATAAAGGATCTAAAGACCTGTTTTAAGGAATTCACATTTCGCAGGGGACAAAATTTAATGGCTGGTGCTCTTTCAAAACGGGGATACCGGCATCAGATGGGTGAAATTCACTACAAAATTTTCTCTGGGTTCTCTTCAAAGCACGGGCATGATCCCAAACTGTTGATTGTACATTAGTATATGTTTGATGGACTTTAGTGCTTTTATTAGCTGTAGACTGAGATTTTTATTTTTAGCTTTTTATTTTTTTTTTTTAACCATGTGCCACATTTACGAAAGGAAAATTTGTTTCATCTATTTCATGTAATAGGTCACAGACCTATTTTGGATGATGTTTGTAAAATGCAGAAATTTTATGGTTTACAGTCCATGTTTTGATTATTAACCCCAACAGATTTATGTAAACAGTTCTATAGAAAACTACTTTGTTTTTTCTTTCCTCAAAAAAATTAACAGTAATGAAAATATGAACTAGCCTTAATAAGTTTAAATCTAATACTAATAAAGTATGTTTCATACTCATGCATTGCACTAAAATATATATTCAATCTTTGATGCTCAGCTCTGAAATCTTAAATACTACATGTTATATTTTACTACCATTTTTTCAAAACCAACCAACAATAACCTATTGAAATCTTTTCAATCAATAAACCCAAGAGGCTTATATCATTTTAGATTGAATTACATCCTACCAATCTCCATAACAGCCGGAAAAAGAAACTGACCGGCTGCGAAAATGGTCTTTGTAGGGCGTTGAGCATGGATGAGAATGATCCTATCATACGACGTTGACAGGTTGTTAAGAGCCCATTGGAGAGAGTAGACGCTCCCCTCGTCATCGTCTATGGCCACCAATATGAGGTTGCCTGATTTCTCCTGTTCCTCTTTGGATTCCATTAATGCACTAAATTTTGATTCTGTTTCACACCCAATAATTCGTTTTGCTAGATAAGGAGTTTTTTTTTTATTATCAGAAATGATTAAGGACGTTATAGTGAGGATGAGAAGTTGTAGGCAAAATGGATAAGGACGTTATAGTGAGGATGAGAAGTTGTAGGCAAACAGGAATAGGAAAGCCAGGTTCCTTCGGATTCAAGATTTCTCCATATTCCGCTTCAGTGGGTTTTTCTGTGTTGCACACGTTTCAATAGCAATCTGTTTCTGAAAAATAGCAATCTGCTTCTGAAAATTGGGCGGAGTTGGAAGCTACGTGGGGGACGTTGATTCGCATTCGCAGCTCAGTCGGAGCCCACGTGTTGCGCAATTAACTTAAAACACCTCATCTTCACTGGAATCCGAAGTGACATATCCATGACTTCGTTATTTGTAATTTTCATCGTAGAGCTGGATTCAAAAAAAAATGTCAATAAATTTTTCGAGCGCATTAATAGATCGACCGCATTGTATCCCAGTTGTAATTTCCAAAAATTATATATCAAAATATGTTAAAATAAATAAATAAATAATTTTAGGTTAATATTTGGTTTTTAGTTTTGTTTTGGGATGAACTACACTAGATAGTTCAAAAGTGAAACAAATTATTTGATTTTTACCAAACTAGCAATTGTACCAAAAGGTACAAAGAGAGGCCGATAGGATTAGTAAAAGGAAGAAACCTTTACAGATAGCCAAGCATATACAAAGTTTGCTACTGACCAAGGCAATAACCACCATGACCATCCCGTACCATCAGATTTCATACTAAAACAACAAAACCAAAACCAAACCATTCATATCAATATATTAAGTTTAAAACACGTTCATACTAAAAACTCAATAGATTATTGGCAACACACTATTTTTTTAAATAAAAAATAAATTACACCATTTTACATGATAAATGAAAAGCGGAGAAATTTGTGAGTTGCAAATATTAAAACAAACCACTTACATTGCTGGTTGACACTACAACTAAAACATTAAGTAATTGTAATATGCTTTTCCACATTGTAACTTAATATTTTAAAATAACCCGCGTTATCTAATCTATTTCTATCTTCGACTTGTAAACTCAATAATTATTTCTAAAATTGTTGTCCACTTATACCATATATAAAACCACCTTAATTAATAATGATAACCCCTCTAGTGAAGGTCAGATCAACAATGGTTAATTTCAAATAAGAAAAAACATTATTTACTTAAACCATGAGTGTTGGAAAAGCATTATTTAAATAGATTATATAAACATTAACCATTCCGCAATATCAACATTATTTACTTGGATTATGTCAACATTTACCATTGCTTGTATTTCGAATTAAGAGACATTTTTATTTATTTATTTTATAGGTAAACATAGAATGCTTTAAGTTAAAAAATGCATAATCCCTTCAATGACCTATTGGAAGGTATCATAATACACACAAGGACAAAGGAATCCGAAATCCATTCAATGACCACTTGGCTGGTATCATAATATACACAAAAACTAGGAATCCCAAATTCCCAAATTTATTTAGCCCAATTGCGAAAACGATATAACGCAACCCACTTGGATCACTGTTGTGAACCAAAACAAAATTAGCATCAAATACTACAAAAGAATCTACCGCTAAAAATTCTTGGGGATGATGAAGCAGCCAGTCATGACATGGGTAGGCAACATAAAACTGGATCATCCTTTGTGATTTCAAAATGGAATTATTTATTTGCTCTTAAGAAGGTGGACACTGCAGTGCATAAGATACTTTTGTTTGGAAATGGAACTTTGCAATGCCTGCACATCATACCCAGCTGCTTCATGTCCCAAAATGCGGGGAAAGAGAGGAGTTTGGCCCTACAACGAAAGCAGTATCAGTATCAGTCATTCCATTTCACTGCTAACAACAATATTTGTATGTGTTATATAGTACAGTGCAATTGGGGATTTGTAATTAATATCCTTCCTTCAAATTTTCTTGATGTTTAATGATAATTATTCATAGCATACCTTTGCTTCCCAGAAATAAAGGCCTGTATGACACAAGGCAGTATAATGCAATTTGATTCTCACTTCCATTGCCTGTGGAGGAGCCACTTACACTTCTTCAATCTTCAGAGGCTCCCTTGCACCCCATGCAACAACAACTGTAACAAAAGTACAAATCAAAATATATTAGATTTCAAGAAGCATAAATTGCACACATACAGTTCGCATAAATGCAGCTTAACCCTAAAAATCAATTTTGCCATGAAATGATATACATGAAATAAAAAGAATGTGGCCATGACTCCTTGCATTGAACTGAACTGAACTGAAGTAGTTACCTTTGCATTTGATAACCTATCCTGTAGTACAACTCGCCATTAAAATATTTAAGCTTTTCAATCCACTTTACAGTTGATACCAGCATTGAGTTGAAAGCAAAGCAGGACACCAATTTATTTAAGGTGGATGCTTTAAGTAAAAAAATGCATAATCCCTTCAATGACCAATTGGAAGGTATCATAATACACACAAGAACAAAGGAATTCGAAATCCATTCAATGACCACTTTGCTGGTATCATAATATACACAAAAACTAGGAATCCCAAATTCCCAGATTTATTTAGCCCAACTGGGAAAACCATATGACGCAACCCACTTGGATCACTGCTGTGAACCAAAACAAAATCAACATCAAATACTACAAAAGAATCTACCGCTAAAAATTCTCGGAGATGATGAAGCAGCCAGTCATGACATGGGAAGGCAACATAAAACTGGATCATCCTTTGTGATTTCAAAATGGAATTATTTATTTGCTCTTAACAAGGTGGATACTGCAGTGCATAAGATACTTTTGTTTGGAAATGGAACTTTGCAATGCCTGCACATCATACCCAACTGCTTCATGTCCCAAAATGCGGGGAAAGAGAGGATTTTGGCCCTGCAACCAAAGCATTATCAGTATCAGTCATTCCATTTCACTGCTAACAGCAATATTTGTATGTGTTATACAGTACAGTGCAGTTGGAGATGTGTAATTAATATCCTTCCTTCAAATTTTCTTGATGTTTAATGATAATTATTCATAGCATACGTTTGCTTCCAAGAAACTTGATGTTAATGATAATTATTCATAGCATACCTTTGCTTCTCAGAAATAAAAGCCTGTATGACACAAGGCAGTATAATGCACTTTGATTCTCACTTCCATTGCCTGTGGAGGAGCCACTTCCACTTTTTCAATATTTAGAGGCTCCCCTACACCCCATGAAACAACAGCTGTAACAAAAGTACAAATCAAAATATATCAGATTTCAAGAAGCATAAATTGCACACATACAGTTTGCATAAATGCAACTTAACCCTGAAAATCAATTTTGCCATGAAATGATATACATGAAATAAAAAGGATGTGGCCATGAATCCTTGCATTGAACTGAACTGAACTGAAGTAGTTACCTTTGCATTTGATAACCTATCCTGCAGTACAACTCGCCATTAAAATATTTAAGCTTTTCATTCCACTTTACAGTTGATACCAGCATTGAGTTGAAAGCAAAGCAGGACACCAGTTTATTTAAGGTGGATGCTTTAAGTAAAAAAATGCATAATCCCTTCAATGACCAATTGGAAGGTATCATAATACACACAAGAAAAAAGGAATCCGAAATCCATTCAATGACCACTTGGCTGGTATCATAATATACACAAAAACTAGGAATCTCAAATTCCCAGATTTATTTAGCCCAACTGGGAAAACCATATAACGCAACCCACTTGGATCACTGCTGTGAACCAAAACAAAATCAGCATCAAATACTACAAAAGAATATACCGCTAAAAGTTCTTGGGGATGATGAAGCAGCCAGTCATGACATGGGAAGGCAGCATAAAATTGGATCATCCTTTGTGATTTCAAAATGGAATTATTTATTTTCTCTTAAGAAGGTGGACATTGTAGTGCATAAGATACTTTTGTTTGGAAATGGAACTTTTCAATGCCTGCACATCATTTGTACCAATTGAATGTCTTTGTTTAGGATCTTTAATTTGTATTTTGTTATGGATCATTGGAAACAAGTATAACGGTTTGACATAAGCTACGCCAGAGGTATTATGATTAATGCAAATGTAAACTAAAAATGGTTCAACATAAAAGTAGGGTATAGTTCTCGAGTATGTGCATTCAAAAAATTATGTATACATATTCTTTTCACAAACAAGAATTCAACATCACATTGTGATGCATTTCCATCTCCTAAAAATTTTTGGGGCCCAACTATAGACTCTACCTAACTACTCATTCCACCTTCAAAATCAGATGTTGTTAAAGGGGAAGATAAACAAACAGTACTGGAAATGGAATAATCATTTCCTTGGAGAATGTGCACATTCTGGCTCTTATAGTATACAGTTGACATCCGTCCAATTCTTTCTGGTACATTAGATTCAGTTGCACCCAGGCCATATGCTGGCATTGGCATACGGTTTAATTGCCATGAACCTGGAGTGCAATCTTCTTATAGTACCATTGTTATAGTAGTAAATGGAAGCAATTATTAGGTAAGTATGCAGAACATAGAAAAAGATCAAGAAGACATTTTACAGGAAAGAATGACAATAAGCAGAGGGGTACCAATACCATATAAAACCTTTAATAGAGCAGCAATAATATGTCTTTGAAGGCATAGAAGTTGTATTAAAGTAAGTGAAACATTTACCATTGATGAGTGAACTAAACATTAGGAGCATGACTGTTGGAGAATGGGGAGAAGGAGTGGAAGAAATTGTATAGGCCATATACGTAGAAATGTTTATTCTGTAATGAAATGGAAGGTATACCTGTAATGACCCTGTACAGGACTTGTTTATATAAATAATGCAAACCGCACTATTAAGGTTTCAAAAAGTAACGGTGAAGGCAATACAGAGTGTCAAATAGAAATCAACACAGCTGCAAATACTTGACTTACACAGTGAATGAGAGCAAGTTCGTTAACAAATTTAACAGAGCGGATACTGTCCATTGACCTCAAACTTATTTAAAAAAGAAACTTCGAAGTATATACAGGAAATTAGGAGGGGTTTTACAAAGAGGCACACATATTGTACTGTAATCACTATACTGGAAATATTAAATAAAAATGATCTATCTTAAGATAAATAGAATATAAGCAATATAGTTTTCGCCTTGAGTCGAAACTACAATAAACAGTGAACTTACTACCATATAAACAAGAGGAATGGCATGCCCAACATGCAAGATTTGATTGTAGAACTATTTTAAACCAAGTGTTTAGCCATAAAATACCAAAATACATATATGTATACTACAAGTAACCTGTTAAACCAATAGTATAGGAAAAGGATAACGCCCAACCTATTTACTAATTACATTCACAGCCATACAAAACCCAGTGGAGAATATAACCATTGTAAATTATGAAGAGAAATTTAAACACTGTAATTCCATGAATTGCATAAATGGATCTTAACAAAAACGAAAACAAAACAACAGAGTTTGGTTCCGGCCAGAGCTAAAATACTCAACATCCATAATAATCTAAAAACCCTAAAGTCGACAGAGAAAAGTCACTCTACACATAAAGATGTGTTTGGTAAGTTATAACTAAACATATATACAGTGAAAGTATTCATTGGCCTCTAAACATATGTACAATAAAAGCATTCTATCATATAGAGATGTAATTGAGAATGAGTAGCTAATCATATATGCATGATGGGCCATGGCATCGACAACACCAGTTAGTGTTTATTGTGGTGCCATATTGTGCGAGCTGTTCCTGCAATTGATGGCGTATTTGCTTGTGTGCATCCCTTTCATGGATGTGAATTGTTATCTTAAGTATTTTCCTTATTTTCTTTAACAACTTAATGGCTGGGCGCAAACGGTAAAATGTCAATGATTGTTGTGGCAAGATCCTTGTCTACATATCTTGTAACGTAAGTTCCTGTTGCTGAATTTCTTCCCAACACTCATACAACATTCATAGGTAGCATGTATCCATACTTGTTGCCATCCAAAAAGGAAACATTGTAAGTGACAATGAATATGTTTGACGATTTTGTTTGAATATTCAAAATAAAATAAATGATTCCAAACGAGTATAAAATCATATGAAACTAAATGTAATAGCAAGCAAATCTATGTGAAACTTGGTTATGTAGTGAGTGGTGTTTACCATGTGGGTAATTCTGGAAGACAGGTTGTATGATTGGCTAAAGTGTATTATCCTGAATAGATTTTGATGCAAGGAATGATTCCTCTTGCTGTCTACGCTTAAGATATGGATTCTTGTGCATTTGTACAATGCATGAGAATGGGAATGTTGGATTGATGTGTATGTCTGCTAGTGACCGCACTCTTGAAATTGCAGTGAATGCTAGCCCTTGGCGTTCTCTAGTGCCGATGTCCACTGTTGCTTTGTCTAATGTCATTCCTTGTGACTTGTGTATCATTATAGCCCATGCCATTTGAAGTGGTATCTGATGGCGTGTACCCCTTGTGATGGGAGAAATGGGTACATATGTTGGGTGTGAAATGTCCCACGGTGTTCCTCTGTATTGTCTAAAGTTGACAACCATAAAGGATGGTAATGCTGGGGGCTTTGAGCAATTCGAATAAAATATTGAGATGACCTTCCCAAGTGCGCCATTGACGAGGCCTGCATGTACCCATAAGTTGCTGGTGAGCATAACTTTTTGTTCATTGCATAAGAGCACTTTTGCAGGCAGATGCTCATCTTCTGTTGTAGTAGGAGTTTTCTGCCTTTGTTGTTCCGCAGAGCAAAGCGCTACTGGAATGTTCAAATTTTTAAGCATTTTCTTATTATGCAAGACAACTAAGTTGTTTGTTGCGAATAGGTGCATGGATTCTTTGAATGTGCATTTCTCTTCATGTGTAAGAGACGAACTTGTTCTTAACATTAGGTGTTGCCAATCTTCAAGTGTAGATATTCCATTCCTAAGATTTGCAAGTATTTGCCGGAAAGCAACCTAGGATGGGTTAGCTCCTTGTTGACAGAAAACAGTTGAAAGTGTTATAAATATGTCGAAGCTGCGCCAAAGTGCAGTGCCATGTGATGTCCCAGCGTATAAAGGAATGTCTTTTACAGGTGGTAGTTGGCCTAAATCTCCGACAAGGATAATTGAGCGATTACCAAATGGTGCATTCTAATGAAGAGGGAATGCCTCTCTTAGACGATCGTCAATTCGAGAAAGCATTTTTGGACCAATAAAGCTCATTTCATCAATGAGGATGTATTCTACATGACGGAGTTTCTCTTGCAGGTGTAGGAGTGGTTGGCCTTCGAGAGGATGCATTCTCTGGATAGGGATACGAAGGGCAGAGTGAATTGTGAGGGCATTTATGTTGAAAGCTGCAATGCTGGTTGGTGCAAATAACAATAAAGGGTTTTTATTTGCTGGTGAGTTTTCCACAAATGCTTGGTGCAGACATTTAATCAAATGGGATTTTCCTGTGTTAGCGGTTCCTTGTATGATGATTTTGCGTGGGGGTTTTGGCGAAGGGGTTTTGAAGTGTGAAAAAATAGCGGTAAAAGCTATGTTTTGGTTAGGGGATAATGTATGATCATGGGGAAGGTTGGAAAAAGAATGATGTTGGTTTTGAATGGTTGAGCAGTTGACTTCAATGAAGTTTATTGCAGTTTCTTGCAAAGGGGGAGGGAGAGTATTTTGTGACCAATTGTGGTTGACATCGAAGTCGCGGTAGCCAATCATTTCGAGGTCATCAATTGCAATATTGTAACCTGGGTGTAGTTGAGAGAGGATTTGCCATTCATTCATCTACATGGAATCAGGGGGGTGTGTGGGGTAGTTTGATCTTCAGTAGGTGGGCTTTGTGGGTTCTCGGTTTCTCGATGGACATGCCATGGTGTATATCTACCCTTTTTTTGTTCCCAGTGTGCAATAATTTCTGCATCAGTTGAACCAATATCATCAGGGAGTGTTTTGAAGGGGAAATACAAGAGTAATTCAATTCAGCAGAAGGTGGCATAAGAAGGGGAAGCAGAGGAAGGAATGACATTGTAATAGGGCAATAAATGTACAATCATTGGGAGGAATATGTGTTTCCATTGGTTTTTTCTCCGATGGGCAGAATATGACCACGAGCAAGTAGCTTCAAGGAGGGGCAGGGGTTCTAGTGAGGCAGGCCTGTTCATATATGCAACGATAAAGTCTGGTGTCGAACCAGGATTTTCAGTATCTTGTGAAACACATTTGAAAACAACCCTGTTGACATTCAAAGAACGGAATGTACGGTTGCAAAGAGAGAGAAGTAGCTTTTGTAACATATGGCATATTTCTTCTGCACCAATGTCTCTATCTGCAATGGCTTCTGTAAGGAGTTTTCGGATGACAGCACCAGTAGGTGCTTCTGGAAGGGCACTTTGTGATAGTTGTGATAGCATTTGACGGTAGCTCTCATATCTTGTCTCTGCTTTTGCTGCATACTTTGAAATATATTTCAATACAGCATGGCGAGAAAGGACTGGTTGGCAATCAACATTTTCCCTCCAAATAGAGAGTAGATTGGCATTGTGAATATTCAATCTTTCATCATTGCGAGAAGGGACATAGGTTTTATGACCTTTATCCTCAATGAAAAGCGAAGAAGTGGACTTCAATTCCCACGGTACTCCATATCGGCAGCTAAGCACATTTTCTTTCTTACGAAGACAAGAAGATTCATGAAACTTTGTATGACGTTGAACACAGTTGACGAGCTTTGTATAGTCTTCAAACTGATTGGACGCGAATATTGTTGTTGTGTCAAGGAGACACGGGTTATGAATTGTTGAATGGTGAAGCGGAATATTTCGGTGTTCTGCCTGACGTGGATTCCAAGCAGTTACGTAGTGGTCAAAAAATTTCTGTGCATTAGCAACTTCTAATGCATTGTCCCAATCAAGTGTGTCCATGTTTGGTGCATTTTGTAGCTAGAGGAAGCCATGAATGTGTGCGGATCCTCTATGTTGCCTGTTGGGCCTTAGTTTTGGTCTTATTTTGCTCTAAGAAACTTACCTAACCATCTATTTATCATCCATTTTCACTCCATTCATTCCGTTTTGATGTATATTTGATGTCCTTTCAGGTATTTAGCTTTAATTTGTCAATTTCTAAAGTTTTTATAAAAGTTTGATTTTAAGTGCAAATTTGGCAATTTCAGAAATTTCCGTAATCACTCTATGGTTAATATGGATGCAGGCCACTTGAGAATGAATGGGATACATGAATGGAAAGCTTGGGAACTAGGACCAAGCCACCTATGCTTGGTTCCAACAGAACGAGATTTATTAGGCCTATTTGGAGCTAGTCAATCATGACTAGTCATCCAGAAATCCCATCTAAATAGGGCAGTTTTGGGATTCCATGATATTGGTCATATTTCTTGGGATGAGGGTAGTGAATTTGACTTGGATAGATGGATTAGAGTAGATGGGTTTGTTAGAGTGAATGTAGATCATTTTGTTTCATGAGACTCCTTATTTAAGAGCCACAACTTTGATGGCTCATACATTGACTTATTATACTTTTATGCTGTGATACTTTTGGTTTGAAGAATTAATTTGAAGACTTGTGCTATTCTCATTTTGCTGCTCAATGCTATGGATGTGTAATTGATTTAAGCTACTGATATCACTTCTCAAGTGTGCAAGGTAAGGGTGGAGGGCCCCCATTCCAAGCTAAGTACATTTCATTGTTAACTAGTTTTATTTTCTGTAATTTGTTTAGTGTAGAAATGGTTTTTCAAAGCTTTATTTCAGATTGCTTTATAATTCATGAATGGTATTTGATTGCTTTAGTTATTAGCTGATTCATCACTTTATTGAGTTGAAGAAACACAAGTGTTCAAGTTGAGCATCTCTTCTGCTGAAATGATGAATTACAACTAGTTACTTTGATATGCATGCAAGTGGTTTTTATTATGATTTTGAGTATTGAGATGAATAACTTATGATGAAATACTTTATGTGTCTCTTAAGTTAAGAGCTTCTTTCATTAACAATTTATCCATCTCAAATTCTTGATTTTTTTTTTTTTGTAAGCTAGGATGGTACTCTTTCTATTACTTGATCAACAGAACATTACATCATTTCAAAATCAGAGTCTGCCCGCCCTCTAGGGGAAACCAGGTCATAAATCCACCTATAGTTTTTAATTGCAGCCCAAAAAAAGTAGGTCCACATTCTGGTCGTCTTAGCTAGATAAACTATGCAGTCTTTGAACTTACTGAAGCTATTACTAAAACTACTGCTCTGTACTACTTGCTTTTTCCTATCTTTAACATGTACAAAGCTATAACCAAAAAAATTGTTGCAGTTTCTAAACATATCTTTTATCAGTCATTGCCGCCATCTGGTTGCTGGTTCGCTACTTCCGCTGGCTTTGGACGGTCCCGATTCAGAATTTGCAGGATAGCATCCAGCTTCTCCTCCTGTTTTATCATTGCTATGCGAAGGAAGCTTAGTTCCCTCCGGATGTCTGGATCCCCCTTAGCCAGTTCAACCATCTCTTTTGCCACTTGTTCCAACGCCTTGGCCATTAGCCCCTTCATCACCCAATAGATGTGAAGAGACTGTTTGAATAATGACATACGCCCTCTGGTATGACCCGGGTCATGGAGGAGAAAGTCCCATTCTTCCATCTCCTCATCGGATTGATCCTGAAGCGATTCCTCTTCGAGATGCTGCATGACTCTACGCACTGCAGGGTTGGAATTACGGAGGAAGGCCTGTTCAGCCCTTCGAACTCTGTGGTTAACCGTCTCCCTTTGCTTTCTGCTTTTCCCCTGGCCGCGCCTGGAAGTCTCCCCTTCCTCCTTCCCTTTCCCCCTCTGTCCTCTGGTTCTTTTTCCATCCCGGTCCTTTTCCCTGTCAGGTGTTGAGCTGCACTTCCTCATACCGTAGCGTCGGACCTTCGAATCCCGTAATTCAGACTGGTCCGCCTTCGCCTGCTCTTTTCCTTCCTCAGCCAAGTTCTTATAGTGGCACCTACATTCACTCGCTGCGCCCGGGATCATGTCTTCTTCTGAGTCATCCTCAACCTCCCACACTGTGAACGGTGGTTCCTCCTGCTTAATGGCTTTGCCTTTTCAGCTCCTGTTCTCCTCCCCTGCACTCTGTTGCTCCTCCGCTTGTCTCAGTTTCTGTCTGGTCTCCATATTGTTCGAGGGTCTGATGCGCCTCGTTCTCTGGTTGTCTGAGGTTATCGCTGTTCTCTGATGCCGCTCAATGGGAACCTCCGCACTAACCCAAATTAGGAGCTCACAAAATGCCTTCACAATCGGCCATCTTTGATTATATATCGAATTCCTTTCTCCGGGGAACCAAATTGGTCCGGTTTTCGAAAGCCGCCGATAGCTCTCCGGTGAAACACTACTCTCGACCATCATATCATTATTAATCCCCTCTGCTGTGAGGTCAGGCGAACCGCAACCATCACCTCTCATGGTTCGGACACTTATTATCTTACCTTGTGTGTACTTTTGCCTAACTGCTCCTCCTGCCACCGTTGTACTGTCACCGAATTCCTGATCCTTCATCCTGTAGCCTGAAATGATGATTTTATCAAATCCCAATGGAACCATATGCTTGAATCGGGGTCTCCACTGCCCCCTACTAATCCAGCTCACTGATCCGTGCGTTGTCATTTGTGGCGTGATCATGATCAGCCTTAATTAGGTCCGCCAACTCCTTCCACTCCCTGTTTCCTTCCACGGCTCTCCACTGACTATCAATTGTGCTGCCACGTCCTCTGCAGCCCCAATTGGCTAGCCAATCCGCTGCCTGATTCCCTTTTCTACGAACATGACTGATGAGTCTGTAGTCGATGCGTTTAATAAGGTCTGTAATTTCTTGAACAATGCCCGCAGTCCGCTAGCTTTTGGTGACTTTCTCCCATCCCTGCCCGTTATTGAGCCTCCGCAGCATGTCCACAACAATCTGCGAGTCCCCTGTAATTTCCAGATTGGTATAGCCATTCCTGATGGCAATTCGTAATCCTTGATGCAGGGCCCAAAACTCGGCTTCGTTATTGGTCATCTGTCCGCCCCAGTCTGCAAAAATCCACCTGACTTGGTTATTGCTGTCTCTGAAAATCCCCCCGAAACCAGCTTCGCCCGGGTTCCCCTTTGAGGCCCCGTCGAAGTTTAGCTTAACAAAGTGATCTCTCGGGTATCTGAACTTGTCTGGGCTTTGAATTCGCATATCATGGCGGGCCAAACATTTAAAGTGAACCATCTCAAGTTTTAGATTTAACTTGTTCAGAATTTCTTGTTCTTCCGGATTAGTCTTCCAGTCATCACTCTCCCATTTATCAACTAGGATAGTCTCCCGCATACTCTCGACCACCCGATCCCAAATTACCTCTGGTTCTTTAGCAGAATTCTGAAATACCCTCCTATTTCTCTCCTTCCAGACCATCCAGAGTATAAAGGTAGATATAAGATTCCATGCCCTCTGAACCACCTTACAGTGAAAGGTTTCCTTGCTCCATTGGAAAATCAATTCATTAAATTCTCTGATGTTAATTCCTGGTTTGTTGAACAGTCGTTTAGTAATCATCCAGAGTTTCTCTGTATACGGACATCTGACCAACAGATGATCTCTGGTCTCGTCATCGTTGTTGCACAGGTAACATCGTGAAGGGCCATTGAATCCCTTCTTCTGGATACGATCCCAGGTTAGAATTTTATTTTTTGAGGCTAACCAAACAAAAATGGACACCTTTGGCCACCAGTTACTTTCCCATATTGTTTTCCATTCCAAATTCTTGTCATCTCTGTTTTGAGGATCCATTAGATAATAAGCCTCTTTGGTTGTAAATGTCCCCTTCATAGAGTTCCCCCACCGGAGGATGTCTTTCCCATGTCGAACTCTGATTTTCCTTGATCCCATTTCTTTCCTGTAAAGTTCTTGGAGATCTAAGTTAAGCTCCCGATCCCATTCTGTCGGGTCCTCCCAAACTCTCCATCCCTCCGATATATCATTTACTTTCCAATAATCCTTTACACTAGTTCTGTTTCCTTCAATTCGGCCACGGATCTGGAGGAGGTTCTGAATGCTGTTCAGTCTTTCTCGTTGTTGCCACCTGTCTTCCCAGAAGTTGGCCTCTGTGCCTCCCCGGATTTCCCAGAAAGTATGTTTTCCAATCAGATCTCTGTTTTGAGAGGCTAATTCCCAAATAGTGGAGCCTTTGGGGATTTCCTGTTGCCTTAGGATATCGACCGGAGAGTTTAGCATTCTGTATTTAGTCCTCCAAATGGTTTTCCAGAGATCATTTCCACCACTGAGCCATCTCCACCACAGCTTGGCTCCCAGGACCCTGTTAAGAACTTCAGGGTCCCTTAGACCCAATCATCCTTTCTCTTTTCTTTCTGTTAGCTGACTCCACAAAACCAGGGCCCATTTTTTCTTTTGATCAGATCCACTCCATATGAATTTCCTTATGATTTCCCTGATTTTAGCACACACCCCTATAGGGGCAGCCATAATCGATAATGGGTAGATAGGGATAGCTTGAAGGACCGACTTGGCAAGAACAACTCTGCCAGCAATATTTAGAACTCTGAAGGCCCAATTTGCAACCTTGTTGCTTAGTTTGTCCAGAACCCCTTGCCAGTTTTTCACCCTTTTAGATGTGAAGTCCAGAACATTACCCAGATATTTAGTAGGTGATTCCCCCCTTTTAAATCCTAAAATTCTGATTAAATGGGATTTGACCTGATCCATTGTGTTAAAGATGAAGATACAAGATTTGTCCTTATTGATTTCTAACCAAGAAGCCTCTGTGAACAGATCTAGGGTTCTCCTGAGATGTTGAACTTCTCTTACCGTTGGTTCCCCAAACAACATAATGCCATCAACAAATTGTTGATGAGTAAGAGGCAGGTTGTTTCCCCAAATTTGCAATCCTTTGATTCTATTTGCTGCTCTTTCTTGTTTGATGAATCGACCTAGGCCCTCAGCGGCTAGAATAAATAGAAATGGGGACAAGGGATCTCCCTGTCGAATACCTCTAGAAGCATTGAAAGTTTTTGAGGGGCTTCCATTAACCAGAATAGAAAAGTGTGGAGAGGAAATCAGGTTATGGATCCAAGTAATCCATCTTTGGTGAAAACCAAATCTCTCCAGGACAGTTTCTAGATACTTCCAGTTTAATCTATCATACGCTTTGGACAAATCTAATTTGATCATCATTCCTTTTTGCTTTTTAACTTTTAAGGAGTGGATAACCTCCTGAGTTACAACAAGATCGTCAAGAATCTGCCTGCCTTCCACAAAACCTGTTTGTTCAGCCGAGATTAAATTGTCCAAGAGGGGTTTTAATCTCTTGGCAATCAGGGATGTGATCATTTTGTAAATAACATTACACAGTGCTATAGGTCTGAAGCCATTAGCCTCTTCTAGGTTGTCTCCCTTAGGAATGAGGGCGAAAAAGGTAGAATTAAGAGCAGGCCATACCTTTTGGTTTATCCTTGATTCTTCCACTAGATCCAGAATCTCTCTTCCCAAGAAGTGCCAGCCTGCCTAGTAAAATTCCACTGTGAAGCCATCCAGCCCAGGAGCTGTCCCTTTCTTCATTTCCTTCACAACTTCCTCCAACTCTTCTAAGGTCACGGCCCTCATAAGCGCTTTGTTTTGGTCCTCAGTGACCAAGCTGGGAATAGCTGAGCAGATCTCCTGTATGGCTCTCGTTCTATCAACTTGAGGTTCTGTTAAAATCTCCTTGTGGTGATCCATCAAGACTTGTTCAATCTCGTTCTGCTCTACCACTCTTTCCCCGTTCTTGTCTTTGATCGATAGAATCCTGTTTCCCTGCCTGTGCTTGATCATAGCCTGGTGGAAGAATTTAGTGTTTCTTTCCCCCTCCCTTAGCCACTTTATCCTAGATTTTTGTCGCCACAAGATCTCCTCTTGCTTTCGTCTCTCTTCCAATCTGCCAAGGATTACCCCTTCCCTATTGATGCTTTCCTCTGTTCTTCCTTCCAAAATTATCTTCTGCTGGAGAGCCGCCATTTCCCCTTCTAGTTTTTGTTTATCTTCCAGTATGTTGCCAAATTCCTCCTTGTTCCATTTTTTTATTTTGCCTTTTAGCTCTTTCAACTTTAGCTGGAACGTGTGCATTCTACATCTGCCCTGACTAGTACATTGTTTCCACCAGTCCTCTACTTTCTTGATGAAATCAGGGTCCCTTAACCAAAAAGCTTCAAATCTGAAAGGCCTTTTCCCCTGAATCCTCTTGATATCAACCTCTAATCGAATCGGCCAGTGGTCAAATCCCAGAATGGAATGATATTGGCCTCCACAAAAACATCTTTGTTCATGATGGCTTCAGAAACTAGGAATCTATCCAATCTAGATGCAATTTGGTTTTTTCCTCCCCTTCTGTTGTTCCATGTGTAGATCCCATTAATGGTCTGGATATCAACAAGCCTAAGTTCCTCTATCATATCGTTGAAACTGTCCATGAAGTGATCCCTCCTCCTATCCCTCCTTTTTTCTCTTCCAAGGATCTAATCAAGTTGAAGTCTCCACCAATGATCCAAGCAGCTTCAGGGTAAAGTCTGCGGATAGATTTGAAACTGTTTATGAACTGCTCCTTTTTCCCAGGGGAAGGGGGGCCGTAGACCCCTGAAATAACCACCTGTTGTTTGGTTCCTACTATCCTACCCAGCCCAGTAAGGGTTCCACTCATGCTGGACCAGTTATCTATGATGATTTCATTGGGGTTCCACAGGACTGCAATACCTCCTGCAGAACCGATTGCATCTTGCCCAATCACTTGATATTGTAGTCTGCTTTTTTCTATTATTTCTTCGAGCTGTTGAACCAAGATCTTTGTTTCCTGTAAGATCATAATACTAGGTTTCTCTTTTTTCAACTTATCCTTCATATACCTTTGTTTACCTCTACTATTCAAACCCCTAATATTCCAACTGATAACTATCATTTAAAACTTTTTGTATGAGGGGAAGAATACCTCCGACAGAGGTATCACCTTACCTGAGTTTATCAATATTTCTCCCACCATCTGGATAGTTTCACTCATTGTTTTCCGGCCTCTTTTTCTGTTGTTTTTGCCAGAGCTGCCCATTCCTTTATCTTCATTGCCTTGCTCACTTTCTATCATAGCTGGTTTGTCCGGGGGATCTCCTTTTTTCTCCTTGTATTTCTGAAAGACTTCCTTATATAGCTGTTTTTGTTTTTCAGGTATGAACCTGCTGTCCAGATACTTCCATTCCTGGAGTAACCTTCTCATGATTTTCTCCTCTTCTGCTTCATTTTCAGGCGGGTTTTCCACTTCCATCTGAGATTCCACTTCTGTTTCTGTTGACTTCTCCTCCAGTTTTTCTCTGCTTGTTTTGCTTAAATTTGTTTCTTTTCCTTTCTCCTCTCCAGCTATTTCCATGGGGGTGTCCTCTGGGTCCTTATCGTCTTCCAGGTTTACTTCATATTCTTCATTTTCGCTCTGCAGTGCCTGAAATTTGTTTTGATTACTTGTTTGGTTGGGTTTATTCTGAGATTGGGTCTTTGGTCCCTCTTTATTCTGCTTCTTCTTCCTTACTACCTGCTGAAAGCCTCTCTCTGGATCCTCCATTCTCTCAGTACTTCTCTGTTGATCCGCCTGGCTTTTCTTGGAACTTCCTCTTTATTCAGCGGGCATTGCCTGTATAAGTGGCCATATTCATGGCAGATGCGGCATCGGAAAGGGATATGTTCGTAATCAATTGGCTGCTTCCAGATTGCATCATGATACTCTACTTCGACATTTTCCGGAAGAGGATCTGCCAGATTTATGTAAACACAGATTCTCGCATAAGCATTATATTTACCTCGTTTCGTAGCCTCTGCAATTTTAACAAAGCTCCCAATCGTGTTGCCTATTCCCTCCAGAATTTCAGGGTCCCAGAACTCATCCGGAAGCCCAAACAGTCTGACCCAGACTGGTGCATCAAGCATTTTTTCCTTTTCGGGGTTGTATCTCTCTTCCAAATATTTCATGAACAGGCCTGCATTGTTCAAGAAATATGGTCCCTCCTCAAAGATTCTGTTCTTATCTTCCAGGTTGGAAAAGATTGCTATGAAAAAACCTTGGGCTCCAAGTTTGAGATCAACCTGTCCCCTAGGTCTCCATCTCTGGTCAATCCATCAGTAGAGTTCCCGCTCAGAAGGCCAATACCCAACAAACCTACATATTAAGGCATGGTCTCTCATGTAACAGTTATATTCCTCCAATTTGTTGTTGGGAACGACATACCTTGGCTGTTTTTGAGCCCTAGGTAGGAATTTTCCTCTCATTCTTTTCTGCCACAGGTTGCCCATTACTGGGGCATGAATTTCCTTCTCAGTATGATGTTCTCCTCCTGTGCTCGTCTCGCCTATTACCATGTTTTTGAAGGAGGGGATCTCTCCCCCCCCCTTGGCTCTCCCATTTCGCTCAGGGCGTTTTCTGGGGATTAAAGTCCCGTTTGCCGTTGAGATCTCCTAAAACAGCCTGTGCCTGCAAACTGGTATTCACTAACAAACTGCAGCCCCGCTGTCCTCCTCTCCGCTCCGACCTGACTGCTGCAACGGGTCCTCCTGCATTCGACGCTGGCCCGTTCCGTTAGTTGCGCCTCTGCAACCCTGCAAACCCTAGCAGAGCCGTTCCGTCGTGGTACAAAATTTTCCTCAAAGTCTTGATTTTAATCTCTGATTCATTAAGTAATAGTTGAGGCAAAGGTGGACTTCTTGAGTCAAGAACCATCTTAATATTTTCCTCTACTGTAAACAAGTTGAATTGGAGTTATAGGATGTATTGCTTTTGAATAAATTATCTTTTGAGGTTTGATTATATCTGATCTTCATACATAGTGAACTTGCCTCAAAGCATAAACAACCCGGATTGATAATAAATAATTGTGTTAGTTTAGGTACATAAATTAGCTCAACATTTTGGCGCCGTTGCCGGGGAGGCAAATATCGGCATAGTCAATAGAAAGATAAAATTCAAAACAAACAAAAACATTAGTTACATTTCTTTTTTTAATTATGTTTCTTTAGGCCTAGATTTAGAGATCCTCAAGGTAGATTTATTAAAAACCCCCCACATGTAGAGATAGGATCATCGCACACACCAGTTACTCGTAATCCAATAATTGAGGAATTGGTAGAAAAAAAAAGAACTGGCCAAAGATTAACTTTGATTGAAAGGAAAACTTTGCTAGCTTGGGAAGCAAAACAAAAGCAACCATCAACTTCAAGAAAACAAAAAGAAACTATCGAAGGAAAACCATCTGTTTTTCCATCTATAAGTCAACGTGATTTTGAACAACCTAATTTTTTTCCCAAACTTGAAAAAACTAAGCCAATGGCGGAAGAAGGACATGGATCTACTATCCTCACTCCTGAACAACGAATCGAGTATGAAAGACAACAAAGAGAATGGAGGAGGAAAAGAGAGAAGGAGGCAAAACAAGAACATGATAGGAAGATGGAGCATGATCAGAAAATACAAGAAGATGGTGATCATGAGGCTACCTTTGGTTTTCCAATAGTAGACACAAGTGAAATATTAGGAGAAGAAGTGAAAATGAAAAATATTCCACCTTCTGTATTGCCAAATTTCTATGGAATGTCCACAGAAGATCCCGATGCTATTATGTTTGAATTTGATATTTTATGTAGAACATATGGGTATACTGATGACGTCCATAAACTTCGTCTTTTTCCTGCAACACTGAAAGCAGCAACCTTAAAATGGTTCATGGGTTTAGGAGAACAAACAATAAATTCTTGGGATGACACGAGAAAAGTTTTCCTTAAAAAATATCAAGCTTATTGTAGATCTAGAGATTCTAAGGAAGATTTTTCCAAATGACACAACAAGAAGATGAAAGTTTAGAGGAATATTTGGAAAGGTTTGTATATAATTTGCAAAAATCTAAACAACGCTCTTTAAACCAAGATACCATTCGAACAATCTTTCTCAAAGGTGTAAGGGATGAATACCTTGACATTTTGAATGTAATGGGTAAAGGAGACATTTCCAATTTACCATTTGAAGAAATTGTGGAATTATGTCAAAAATATTCTAGAGGAAGATCAAAAACTGGGAAAAGAGAAGTAAGCTCAAAAGCAGCAAAATCAACTGCAGGAGGGATCACAAGAGCTGAGATAGGGAGTTTATTGGAAAACTTTAAAACAGACCTCTTAAGTACATTAGGAACACAAGTGGATGTTCTTAAGGCAAACAAGAAGAAAGAAGAACAAGAACAAGCCTTCGCAATCTTTTGTTCCAAATGTAGGAAGAAACATCCATTGAGAGAGTGCCCTTTGGATAATATCCAAGTATGTGGTCTTTGTACAGAAAATCATTCCACATAAAATTGTCAAAAACTGAAAGAATTGAAAATGAATTCAATGGAAGAAGTGCCAGGAATAGAACGATTTTATTATGTAGCACCTGGAAGACCATGGCAACCTAGGATGCCTCAGCAAACTCCACAACAATTCCCTCAAAAAAGTTACCTCTATCCACCTCAAAATATTTGGACTCCTCCAATGCCATGGCAAGCTTGGCCTCCACAACAACCTGCACAAGGTTGGAGAGGATATGGTTATGGAAACCAACCACCTCAGCAGTATCAACAACATTACCAGCAACAATACAAACAACCATTTTCATACCCACCATATCCACCATCCATGCCATTTCCGCAACAAAATTCTTCATACCCGCCATCCATTCCATTTCCACAGCAAAATCCACCACCATTGTTGACACAACCACAACAGTTACAGTTACCCTCAAATCAACCCAGACCAACACAATTGCCAGCCCAACCGGTGGCCAATCCGAATAATAAAGTGGACAAATCTGCATACATTGTAGAGGAAGCAACATATTTTCCAACTTACTCTATTCTTCCTCTGAATGATGTCCATTTAAGGTCTGGCAAAGTAATTAAAAAGGATTCTCCGCCAATTGTAGAAGAACCAACTGAACAAGGAGAATCATCTGAAACAACACAAACTGAAATACAAGTTCAGAAAGGGAAATCAATTACAACTCAAACACCGCCTTACCCTGAAAGTTTAGTGGAACAACCAAAAGAAATAACCCTTCCTGAATTTGATATTTTAGATGAATTAAAGAATGCTTATGTAAAAATTCCTTTGTTAAAAGCAATTAAAGAAATACCAATATATGCTAAAACAATAAAGGAATTATGCATCAAGAAATCAGGGAAAAAGAGGAAGGATCCCACTACAATCCAAGTCATTGGTAAGCTAGCAAGCCTCATGTCTACACAAACTACTGTAGAAAAATATCTTGATCCTGGTATCCCTATGGTTACTATATCAATAAACAATTTCTTAGTACCAAATACATTAATAGACTTGGGAGCAGCTATCAATGTAATGACAATGGAGACAATGAAAACTTTGCAATTAAACGACATTAGAACAACTTCTACAATATTAGAACTAGTAGACAGATCTAAAGTTGTTCCGAAAGGAATATTAGAAGATATCATAGTCTCTTTGGATTCATGGGAATATCCTATTGACTTCCTTATCCTGCAACCAAAAACAAATCTAGGAGGACATCCTCTAATCTTAGGCAGACCATGGTTAGCTACCGCTGATGCCTTTATAGGATGTAGATCAGGAAGTATGATTATTTCACATGGAGATGAGAAGAAACATATTGCTCTTTATTCACCTACACAATCAACTTCTTTAGAATCAGTACTTGAAACTCAAGAAAAACAACAAACTAAATCAGTCTTGAGTATAAATCAATTCTATGATTTTAGAGAAGAGGAAGAGAATGAAGACTTAATGGATCTTTTCATTTCGGAACCAAGTATTTCAGAGAAGCTTAGAGAAGAGCAATATGAAGCTGCAAATAACCTTTTGAATCAGTGTTTCCAGGAAACGTGTACTATTCAAACCTTGCGAAATTCTTTTATAGATATCTTTCCTGTAAACACAATTTCCAATCCAACAATAAAAACAATTGAGGTATATCCTGGAAAAGATTTAAATATTGGAAACCGGCTGCAATCAAAACAAGAACAAGAGGTAATTGCATTACTACAAAAATACTCAAAAGCATTTGCCTGGGATTATACTGATATGCAAGGAATCCATCCTAGCACATGTATCCACCACATCTATACAGATGATAAACTTAAACCTGTCAGACAATCTCAAAGATGAATGAATCCTATGATGAAAGAAATAGTGAAAGAGGAACTCCAAAAACTGTTAAATGTTGGATTCATCTATCCTATTTCAGATAGTCAATGGGTTTCTCCACTAGTTATTGTACCAAAGAAAAATGGAAAGTGGAGGGTATGTGTAGACTATCGGGAGTTAAACAAAGCTACATTAAAAGATCATTTTCCTCTACCATTCATTGACCAGGTGTTAGACTCTTTGGCTGGAAAGAAATACTTCTCTTTCTTGGATGGGTTTAGCGGGTAAAACTAGATTAGAATAGCAACAGAAGACCAAGACAAGACTACATTTACTTGCCCATGGGGAACCTATGCATATAAAGTTTTTCCATTTGGTTTATTCAATGCACCTGCAACTTTTCAAAGAGCAGTGCTTTCGATATTTGCTGATCTAGTCCATGAATGTGTAGAGGTTTATATGGATGACTTCACAGTTTATGGAAACACATATGATGATTGCCTCAACAACCTTGAAAAAGTCTTGAAAAGATGTATAGAAACAAATCTGTCATTAAGTAACAAAAAATGCTATATGATGTTGGCAGAGGGTATAGTTCTGGGCCACCATATTTCCGCTTCAAGAATTAAGGTGGATCCAGCCAAAATCCAAGTCCTAGTTAACCTGATGCCACCTACAACACAAAAGGAGGTAAGAAGTTTCTTGGGCTATGTGGGCTATTACAGACGATTCATTGAAAACTTTAGTAAAATAGCTCAACCTCTATTTAAACTATTAGCACGAGATGTTGAATTTCAATGGACAAATAGCTGTCAGAATGCTTTTCAAATTTTAAAAGACAAACTATCAGTGGCACCCATACTCCGTGGGCCGAACTAGTCTTTGCCATTTCATATTTCCACCGACGCATCTGATACTGCGATAGGTGCCTCTCTTGGACAGAAAGAAAACTTGTTCAATTATGCAATATACTTTATAAGTAAGAATCTAACACCTGCAGAATTGAACTACACAGTCACAGAAAAAGAAATGTTAGCTGTCATACATGCAGTAAATAAATTCAGGCATTATATAACAGGATATCAAGTTTTCATTCACACAGATCATTCAAAAATAAAATACTTGATGAATAAACCCATCACCAATGAACGAATTACAATATGGCTCCTGTTATTGCAAGAATTTAATATCACAATACAAGACCGGCCAGGCAAAGAAAATCAAGTGGCTGACTTTCTGTCCCGCATACAATCACCTGACGACCCAAATCCAGTTATAGACAACTTTCCAGATGAACATCTGTTTGCCATAACAGTAAAAATACCTTGGTTTGCAGATATTTCAAATTACTTGTCATCTGGAAAATTTCCAACTCAATTCACTAGCAAGGAAAGAAAGAAAATTGTTAGAGAAAGTTCTAGATATAGCTGGGTGAATGGTGATTTATTTTATACTAGTTCAGATCTAATGATTAGAAAATGTGTGCGTGAAGATGAAATATTAGACATTCTCAGAGCATGTCATGATGAACCATGTGGTGGTCATTTTGCAGACAAACGAACAGCATATAAGGTGCTGCAACTGGGCTATTACTGGCCATCTGTCTTCAGAGATTCTAAGGCATATGTCAAGAAATGTGACAGTTGCCAAAGAACAGGGAGAATAATCTTATCAGATGAGATGCCACTCAAGCCACAAGTCCTCATTGAGCCATTTGAGCAGTGGGCACTTGACTTTGTTGGACCCATTAATCCACCATCAAATGGAAAAAGGTACATTATAGTATGCACGGACTATGTCACCAAATGGGCGGAAGCCAAAGCAGTGAGCAGAGCGACAGAAGATACTGTGGTCACCTTCCTCTTTGAAGAAATTTTTGTGAGATATGGTGTACCTAGACAAATTATAACAGATCAAGGAACACAATTTACATCAAAGCTAGTACGAGATCTGACAGAAAAATACAAGATTAAACACAGGAAGTCTACACCATATCATCCTCAAGCAAATGGTCAGGTAGAATCCACAAATAAAGTCCTAGAAAATATCATGACTAAGACAGTACAACTGAACAGAAAAGATTGGTCTGAAAAGTTAAAGGACGCACTATGGGACTACAGAATCACATGGAAGAACACAACTGGTTTTAGTCCATACCAGTTGGTCTATGGGAAAGAAGCCTTATTGCCTATTGAATTTCAGATACAAACATATAGACTAGCAGCTGAATTGGGAATGGACTTGACTGAAGCACAACAATAAAGAATCATGGAATTGAATCAATTGGATGAGCATCGTCAACAAGCTATAGAACATACTACATTTGTTCAACAACAAAGAATGAAGTGGCATGACAGATACATCAAGACAAAGACATTTCACAAGGGCGACTGGGCCTTACTTTTTGACTCCAAATTCAAAGACTTCAAAGCAAAGTTTACGACACACTGGCTTGGTCCGTATGAAATTGAAGAACTCTTTGACAATGGAGCAGTAAAGATCAAGACAATTGACCAGGACCCCACCTCATTTATCGTAAA
This sequence comes from Pinus taeda, assembly GCA_000404065.3. Lineage (NCBI taxonomy): Eukaryota > Viridiplantae > Streptophyta > Pinopsida > Pinales > Pinaceae > Pinus > Pinus taeda. The sequence continues at coordinate 139,883 of APFE031551397.1, forward strand.
TGGACATAGGCTGAAAGTTTATAATAGGCCTATCAGTAAAGATGCATTCATGAAACAACTGGTAGAAGAAACATGACTGGAAATTATGGCTCAGCCATCTTCCAGTTTGGAAAATGAATAAAAAATAATATTCTCATAAAAAAAAAAGAGAGAAAAGTGTATATAAAAAAAGAGAAAAAAAACAACAAAAATAAAAAAACATAAAAAATAATTTGTTTGCTGGTGAAAACCAGGCAACTGGCACCATGCAAGCACGAATTCATAGGGAAAAACCAGGGTAACCTGGACTCTATGAATTCTATATTCTTGTTCTACTGACTCACACAATTTCAATGCAGGGACTCTCCACAATTGACTTGGAGACAAGTCAAACCTTCAGCAAGGGAGAGTATTAGGCTTTTAGCTGAAGAAGCTGAGGTATTGTATTGTCCACATAGGGACCTGAAGCAAGAACGAGTTGCAACAGAACCCGAGGAAACCTGTCAAGAGCAACACAACATTTCATAAGCATTGCAGAGGGACCTGAGCTGAGACATTACTACAGAGGGACCTGAACAATTCAAGAAGTGGAGCATGGCGAACAAGGTGCAGCAATAAAAGTCTACTTTTCATCCATCTACAACATTTTGATTCCATTCCACCTGTACAGACATCTTCCAAGGGAGTATATTCATAGTCATTTTGTGCTTGAAATTCAAATTTTTTTTAGAAATTTTTAGTCTTTGATCTATTTGAAGTTAGTACCTGAGGATATTCATTAACATTCATACATTCCTTATACATATCCCATATTCCCTATATATTCCATTTCATTCATATACATTCCCTCTACATATTCTTATAACCCTAGGTATTTTTCTTTAGAAGCAAACAGACCAAACTAGGACAACTCTTTTCACCTGCACATAAACTCAAAGCATTAGTGGAGGAAATAATTTTAAACATGACCCAAATGGTCATTTTAAAATTATAAAGCTATGGTATGCAAGTTAAAAGCAATCCTATGCGCTATATGGAAACCAAAAACAAGTTATTTGTTATACAACATATACCATAGTTTAAAAACATGCACGCGCTAAACATTATGGTATGCAAAGTTTAATGCGCTAAAGTTGTGATATAATGCGCAAAGGTTATAAGGGAGTAATATATATAACAAAAGCGCATAGGATATAAGAAATGAAACCCAATGTGCATATCACTTAAGGAGCATGCATATAATCTCAGGGCGCATAACATATGGAATGTGACAAGGTAAAGGTATATAAGTGGTGGCACATATGTTATACGCAAAGGGTGAACAAGCGAAACACTTGCAACAAACCATATGATAATGTGAGTATTGCAGCGGCCAGGTAATGAATAGTATTTATCATTGCAATGTAGGTGCACGATGGTGGCCATAATCAACAAATGTTGCAGCAATGAATAAAATGTTAAACCATACACACCACAGGCCAGCACACAGGTACGGTTTGACACGGTGTCATGGAAACCTATGGCCCATTGGAGAATGTAACAGTGGAAAAGTCATGCGTATGCAACAATAATTCGGCCATCCTCATGACACAGTTGGGCGACTGGTCAAAGAGGACGGCCATGTAAACCACGCATGAAAATACCAATGAATGAGAGGCGTGGTACAGCCATGAAACGGTCATAAACCGACCTCCCCTGCACTGTTTAAACCACAATCTTCATTGCCATAAGCTCAGAGAGATAATGTTGAAGCCAGAGCACAGTAAAAGGGAAGTGGAATGAGTTGAAGCGATTTTAAAGAAGGAATCCGAGTTTAATGCGCAGAGAAAGCCGATTTCTGGATCTAGCAAGGTAAGAATGGAGCTTATTTCGCTCGGCGACTGTGATATGTTATGAATGATTGACATCAAACTAATGGATTTTCTACATTCCCATAAGTTTGATTAGCCAAAGAAAGAGGGATTTGAAGCGCTCGGTTGCATTCCACGCGCTCATTTGATAGACAGGTAACACTGTAAACCTGCGATAACTCCAAGTTGACAGCACTTATGGATATAGTAACAGATTTTTATGCGTCGATTATGGTATAGAAACAGTGGTTAACAAGCAACATTTAAAGTTTAAATATTGCATGCATAACACGTTGGAAGGATTTGAATTAAATGAGGAATATGATGCATGAAACATGGAGAGTTAGTTTGAAACAGGGGAGGCATGGAGCACCGTAGGTTGTTTATAAGTGCGTTGATTGTTAACTAATGTTTCACTTAAATGCTGCTGACTGTTTAACATACCCTTTTTGCTGCGCGCTATCAGTTGAGAGCCTGTGCATGTCAATATGAATATATACTTGTGGTTTGACCGGAACAGAGGAACGCATACCAAGTTGTCATATGCACTATTGATTGGAGTCGGATTGTTGAGTAATGCTGTGTTTTCATAGGCCTAAATATGTATATAATATCATGCTGAGGACGCGAGTTTTGTGAATATTGGGCTGAGGCCGAGAGTTTTTTCAATTCTGTGTTTTTATGATAAGCCATGCACACATATTCTCTAAATCAAATACCATATTCGAATGCCTTGTCGATGATTTTGCTTAGGACAAGTGATTTTGTAAGCAGTTTTGAGGCCGCAAGCTATGTTCTCAGGATTTTATGATGCAGTTGGGAGCTTTAGGCCGAGAACATTTTAAAGAATTTTGGTTTGATGAACAGGCCGAGAGCCAAATTCTTTTGTTTTTGTTTTAAATACACAGTAAATCATGTTTTTTGCATTGAGTAAACATGATTATTGCTGCATGTGTGTTTAATTTCCAAAAAAAAACAAAGATCAGTGTATTAACTGAAGAGATATACAGGTGTTGTTTGTATTAAACAGGGGACTCAAACAGTGTTTTTGCAAAGGAATATAACAGAGGCTAAAAACGACAGAGTTGAGTTGAGTTTGAGGCGGAAGGTAAGCATCTTTGCTTCCTGAATTTCATTTTAAAGAGACAATAGTCATAAATTTTTATTGTTAAAATGAAGTTAGTAACAGCAAAGGCCTACATTGATTGGTTTACAGAAACAATGGCAAACAGAGTAGAGCCAAAATTTCAGATAGAAAGCTGGGGAAAAGAGACTGTAGAAAAACTGTATCAGGCAGGGATGATAGGCTTCTTACAGAAATTTAATGGCCATTCTGATGAGATAACCAAAGACTTTATAAATAATTTTAGTCAAGACCAGACTCGAGTAGGAGAAATAATTGTCCCGGTAACCCAAGAATACTTGTCCAAAGCCTTAGATTTGCCAATGATAGGGGAGAAGTATCACAAAGGCCTACACTTTAAGGAGAAAGCGTGGACTTTCTTCCTAGAGAAAAACCGTAAGGGAACATTTGATAGGACAAAAGGGATACAAAAGGGATACCCAGGGAGTGGTTTAATGAACCATGGGGAGAACTAGTCTTGGTCATTCAAAAATTCTTGACTTGTGATCGTGGATATAGCATTGCTCATTTATATCATGTCATACTTATACAACACATCAGAGGGGAAGATAGGATTAATTTACCATATTTCCTATATAGGAGTCTTGTAAGAATGATTGAAACAGTAAAACAGGAACACATGCCTAAAGCAGCACAGATATACCATCAAGGATTAATCAAAATCCTAGTGGAATACCAGGTGAGGTCACAGGGCATAGTGTGGAGAGAATTCATGATTAAGAATCATTTTACTGAACAGATTGTTGAGGCACAGGACAAGATAGAACAGGAAAACAGGAGCTTGATGACTTCCCCCTTATATCCAAGAACTAGAGCTAGAAATATGGCCATGCATGAAACTGAAGTATCTGTCATGCCAATTCCTAGGAGGTTTAGGAACAAGAGTCCTATTGACTTAGAAAAAGAAGTAGAGGCATATTCTCCCAGAAAACAAGAAGAACATGATATTGCACAAGAAGTCCTTGAACGGGATTCCACATATGATGATGATGCGGCAGCAACATCATTAATGAAAACAACACAAGACTTTGAAAAGGAAATCAATTTGGCCAAAATCCAAGATTTAACTGATCAATTGGAAATTAGCAAAATCTTGGAAAAGCAATTAACAGAAGAAAATAAAGCACATAAGAAGGATAATGCTAAGCTGATCAAAACAAATGAAAAGTTAAAAGAAGAAGTAGGCAGATTGAAACGGAGAAATGAATTACTTTCTAAGCAAGCATTCAAATGGCTAAAGCACAAAAACATGTGGTAGGCCAAATATGAGAAACAAAAAGTTAAAGCAGCTTTGTTCAAGGAAAGGCATGAATTAGGGTTTGATTGTTTGGGCAGGGAAACAGCTACAGGTACAACATCTACTACAGAAGGCAGAGGATCCAAGAGGAGCAAGCAAGCATGGGGACATGCTTGATGATAAGCAAGGGAGAGATGTTGGGCCTTAGTTTTGGTCTTATTTTGCTCTAAGAAACTTACCTAACCATCTATTTATCATCCATTTTCACTCCATTCATTCCATTTTGATGTATATTTGATGTCATTTCAGGTATTTAGCTTTAATTTTTCAATTTCTAAAGTTTTTATAAAAGTTTGATTTTAAGTGCAAATTTGGCAATTTCAGAAATTCTCGTAATCACTCTATGGTTAATATGGATGCAGGCCACTTGAGAACAAATGGGATACATGAATGAGAAGCTTGGGAACTAGGACCAAGCCACCTATTCTTGGTTCCAACAAAACGAGCTTTATTAGGCCTATTTGGAGCTAGTTAATTATGACTAGTTATCCAGAAATCCCATCTAAATAGGGCAGTTTTGGGATTCCATGATATTGGTGATATTTCTTGGGATGAGGGTAGTGACTTCGAATTGAATATATGGATTAGAGTAGATAAGTTTTTTAGAGTGAATTTATATCAGGTTGTTTCATGAGACTCCTTATTTAAGAGCCACAACTTTGATGGCTCATACATTGACTTATGATACTTTTATGCTATGATACTTTTGGTTTGAAGAATTAATTTGAAGACTTGTGCTATTCTCATTTTACTGCTCAATGCTATGGAAGTTTAATTGATTTAAGCTTTTGATATCACTTCTCAAGTGTGCAAGGCAAGGGTTGAGGGCCCCCATTCCAAGCTAAGTACACTTCATTGTTAACTAGTTTTATTTTCTGCAATTTGTTTAATGTAGAACTGGTTTTTCATAGCTTTATTTCAGATTGCTTTATAATTCATGAATGGTATTTGATTTATTTAGTTGATAGCTGATTCATCACTTTATTGAATTGAAGAAACACAAGTGTTCAAGTTGAGCATCTCTTCTGCTGAAATGATGAATTACAACTAGTTTCTTTGGTATGCATGCAAGTGGTTTTTGTTATGATTTTGAGTATTGAGGTGAATAACTTATGATGAAATACCTTATGTGTCTCTTAAGTTAAGAGATTATTTCATTAACTTATCCATCTCAAATTATTCATTTTAATCTCTGATTCATTAAGTAATAGTTGAGGCAAAGGTGGACTTCTTGAGTCAAGAACCATATTAATGTTCTTCCTCTACTATAAACAAGTTGAATTAGAGTTATAAGATGTATTGCTTTTGAATAAATTATCTTTTGATGTTTGATTATATCTACTCTTCATACATAGTGAACTTTCCTCAAAGCATAAACAACCCGGATTGATAATAAATAATTGTGTTAGTTTAGGTACATAAATTAGCCCAACACTCTATTTGTTATATTTCATAATCTCGACGAGTCCATAGAGCGCCTGATGCATGGGTTTTTTGTTCATCTGTCGATTGCGATTTGTGATGGGAACTGTCATATGTGATATGTTATTTATTATGTTGTATAATCCTGGCAGGATCGTTATATCGCAGAGTGCCTATTGTTTGGGCTTAAGTCTATCCGCCGATTGTGGGGAACGCCAATAAGTTCTGTTGTGATTTAAACGCACAGTTAAATAATTTCACCATGCTTGTAAAGGTATGTTGCATGTATCGTGTAGGCCCAAGATCCTTGTATTAATACTATCCCTTCTGCTAAACTTTGACATTTGTTTGAAACTACCTAGGTTGTGAGGGATTTGTCGTCGGCTTATTTAAAAGGCCATTTTGTGTCAAAAGAGGCGGAGGACTAGCCGATTAATTCAAAATCCATTGTACATCATACCCTGACCCTGGCACTAGGTTGGGACCTCATCTTGAGCAGTAGGGAGGTTCCAAGAAGTTGCAGAAGGCCCGATTATCAAAATTGGTTGTTTGGATAGGCGTTTTTACATGCTTTTTCACCAAGAGTTGAGTGGTTTTGTCTGTTTCTGAAGCTAGGCCCTCCATTCTTTATCCAGCTTCTAGCTTGGAGGTATAAGGATTATAAAGAATGTTTCTTGTAATTTTATCTTTTTATATGCCACTTAATGAATGAAGGCCTCCCCATTATTGAGAAGGGCCCAGAGGCGTAATACACACTGGACGAACTTTGTAATCAAATATTTGTGTCATGGTTTCTTGCTTATTGTGTTATTTCTACATTGTTTTCTGTGATTTTAAGTTCCATAGTTAATAAGCTCAATTTCATGTAATTTTGATGCATCTATGAGTAAAATTTCTTGGATCAAGTTTGGTATCAGAGCAGGTATTTTTTGATGCAAATTGCATGAGTATATGCTAACTCAAAACAAGCTACGAAAAGGAGAAGGAATTCTTAAGTCCTTTGATCCTAAAGTGGGACATGCACAATGAAGAAGAAACATGGCCAATGAAGAAGACCGTTGGGAAGAGGAACAAAATTTCTATAAGGTATTCTACAATATGGCAGAGAAAGTGGACAAACTATTTTCAGAGTATGAGAAGGCCCTCCAGCATGAGAAGAAATATGTAGATGATTCTGGATTGGCACATCAAGGAGATGGTAGAGAAGTTCCCCCTCCCTCACCATCTTCAAGTGATAGTTCTCAGCACTCCAATTGCGATCCTAGACATTCCTTAAACTAGATGTAAAGTTCGACTTGCCTATATGTTGGAGAGTGTAATGAATAAAATCTCAACAATTGGATTAGGCAGATTGAGGTCTACTGTCGGATCCAACAGATCGAAGAAGATGAGGCAAAGATCCAGTTGGCATCCCTTCGTTTGAGTGGCACTACTCTCATTTGGTGGGATAGCATATTGAAAGGCAACAAAAAATGGGTAACCTTCTTTACTCATGGTCAAATTTTGTTTCTGCAATGAAGAATCAATTTTACCCTCTAGGATATAAACAAAAAGAATTAATGGAATGACAACACCTAAGGCAAAGAAAGGGTCAAAATGTGAAAAAATTCACCAAAGAATTTAGGAAAAAAGCATTGAATTTGAGCATTCCATCAGATTCACCAAATATTGTAACTAAGTATATCAGTTCCTTACATAGTTACATACAAAATTCATTATTATTGTTCGAGCCTGCTACTAATGATGAGGCCAGTGTAAAGGCCATGCATATTGAGAGCAGGGGGACATAGGAAGAAAATGACCACCCAAAAAGAGCCGAAACAACCAAGAGAAGAGGAGAAAATCCCTCTTGTATACATTACAGGAAAGAGGGACACGATGAAGAGAATTGTTGGAAATTGCATCCTAAGTTGAGGCCTAGGAGGAATGACGGAATGAAAGAGGTAGAAGGAAACTACAACCCTGCAATAGGATCATGAGTTTGAATTAGTGGAAGATGAGAAGGTCACAGTTGTGGGATTTACCCGAGGTAGACCAATTGACATGGGGTCAGATTCTGGTGATGAAAGGAAGATCGCAACTCTTGAGATCACTGTGGATGGACCCGTCGATATGGGTTCAGATTCGGGCGATGAAACAAAGGTCTCAATAGATATTATATGAAAGGTTAAAAGGACACTGAATGCAGCATGGCTCTAGGAACTTGAGGAGCTCAACCAAAGAGATCAAGAAGAGAATATTGAGCTAAGAAGACTCGTACAATATGCTGAAAGGGAGAAACAAACGTTTCTACGCCAGTTGCAAGCCTAGGATGAAGCCTTGGAAAAGCTAAAGCATAACCACCTTGAGGTAAAAGGTGACTCTTCAGCTTCATATAGCATTCTCAATGATGATTTCACTATTTTTGAAAAAAATACTACAGGTATCAGATCCAAACTGTTGAAAAAAGTGGGGTATCATGGTAAGGGCCTCGACATTAATGGCCAAGACATCGTAAACCCCATCAAAGTGGAGGAATTGCCTTGTCATGTAGGACTCAGGTATGTTAGAAAGGAAGTTGTGGAATGCTCCAAAGCAGCCAGTGACCTACCGACGATAGATGATGAGGGCACCTAACCACATTCTAGTGATAGTGAGGGATCCATAAACCCTTATCAGAGGTACATTAGGGGAAAGAAATCCAAGACGATTCAGAAAGTTTGGAGGAGAATGAGTTGTGGTAGTCACTGCAACAAAATTGGACACCAAGGAGCCACCTACAATATTTTCCATGCCGAGAAAGTATCCATAAAGAAGCTAACGAATGAAAATGATCAAAAAATGAATCCACCACATTCATGGTGGTGTTCTTTATTAAGTAAAATATGGTTTTTTTAGATATAGTAGTGTGTTATGGCCATGGTTTGTAAACAATGCATTGCAAGTAAATATAAAAGTGATGATGTGTTTTCCATCACTTCAAAATGCAACAATGATGTTTGTGGCCTTTTCTTATGAATAGTTGAGGTATTGATTTTTATTATGCAAACCTTGACCAAAGAGTGTGTGCTATAAACTCTTGGCTAGTGAGGGGTTATTGAGTCATATATGGTTTGTATATGATTGCAAAGGATGTACCAATTTTGCATGCAGTTGGTTGAAAGTGTGGATTGGCGAGGATGCAGCTAGTGTGTTGGATGTTTTTACATTTGTGTGGGCTTCAAAAGGAATGCATCTGAGTAAAGCTTGATGGATGAAGAAAAAGGTGAGGAAGAAATTTCCCAAAGATCTTAGTGGGGAGGATTGACCTAGGTGCATCTTCAGAAAAGTACCAGTGGCATGGTAAAAGGCTCAAAACTCAAAGTGGAAGAATCTATGTAGACTCATCATTGGATCAAAGTTCTCATCATCCTAATTCCAATGGTGCAAATGACACTCAAATCCGAGTTCTGAAGAAGTTAGAGAAAGTCAAAATTAAAGTTTGACTTGTCCAAGTGGCAAGAGGAGATGAGGTGGCAAAAAATCTTAGTGAATTGGGAAACGTCAAGTTGTAGGCTACCATTGGTCTTGCATATCTCATATCACAGCAAGAGGAAGAAGCGACTTAAGGTGAATCGGACCTGGCAGGATCTCGGATGTGATTGTGATATCACATATTGCAGGTTGGAGGAGGAACAAGTGTTAAACAATCAGCCCATGGCAGAGCCAAGGTTGCGATGTGATCAAATCGCAATCGCAAATCGTAGTGGGAGTAGTCACATGAAGTACCACCCTGGGATATGTGATTGTGGTTTTGGTATGGGCTTTGGAGCCAATATTTTTATCCATTATATTTTATAACCCCGGTGAGTCCATTGTTATCGCAAATCCTTAGGTCGATACGCCGATTGGAATCCATCGATTTTGATTTACAATGGGGGGCTTCTGGATCCAAATATTTCATAAGCTTGATGGGTCCAGAGAGTGCCTGATGCATGGGTTTTTGGTTCATCTTCCAATTGTGATTTTCGATGAGGAATATCGAATGTGATATGTTATATATTATGTTGTATAATCTCATTGGGTCCACTATATTGTAGAGTGCCTATTGTTTGGACTTAAGTCTATCCGTCGATTTCGGGGAACGTCGATAAGTCCTGCAACCGGTTTAAACACAGTTAAAGAATTTTTCCATGTTTATAAAGGTATGTTGCATGTATCATTCAGGTCTGAAATCCTTGGTATTAAGACTATCCTGCATGCTAAACTTCGATGTTTGTTTGGAACTGCCTGGGTTGTGAGGGATTTGTTGGCAACTCATTTAAAAGGTCTTTTTGTGTCGAAAGAGGGGGAGGGCTAGATGATTAATTCAAAATCCATTGTACAACAGACCCTGACCCTAGTAGTAGGCTAGGACCTCACCTTGAGTAGTATGGAGGTTTCGAGAAGTTACAGAAGGCTCGGTTATCCAAATTGGGTGTTTAGATAGGAATTTTTGCATGATTTTTTTCCAAGAGTCGAGTGGTTTTGTCTGTTTCTGAAGCTGGGCCCTCCACTCTTTGTCTATCTTACAACTTGGAGGTATAAGGATTGTAAAGAATGTTGCTTGCACTTTTATCTCTTTTCATGCCACTTAATGAATGAAGGCCTCCCCACTATTGAGCACAGCCCAAAGATGTAGTCCACATTAGATGAACTTCGTAATCAAAACTTTGTGTCGTGGTTTCTTTCTTATCATGTTATTTCCACATTTTTTCAAAGAATTTAAGTTCCATGGTTAATAAGATCAATTTCATGTAATTCTAATGAATTTGTAAGTAAAATATATTGTATCAATCATATATTCATGAATATATATGTACAAAAAAATGTATGGGATGTCTTCGGTCTCCCGAGAATCATACGAGACACACAAAATCTAGATGTTCCAGGCACTAGTCTTGTAAGCAATTTAGGTTGTCTCTTGAAGTGACAATAGATTTTGGCACCATTTACGGGGAACATATTAAAGGATTTTCCCTGGGATACTAAAATTCAACCACTCTTTGTGTAGGTGGTAAAAGACACTCTGATTGCATCCACATCACTTTGGCGACTCCACAATTCTCACTCTCATTTATCACCCTTGCTTTTAGAAAGCCCCACACTCACTCAAATACCTCTTAGCAGAAAACCCCATCTATATCTAACCCAGAGAAGATAATTTTTAGGAGAGACTAGAAGGAGAAAACTCCTGCTACCAACATTATTGTCTCATCATTCCTTGAAGCTTCCTCATCCAGCTCCCAACACGTTGTCATTCACTGCTTAGATTTTACTCCTAAGGTCCTTACATACCCCTCAGAATATGACCTAGGACATCTTACCCCAAAATCAGAGATTAAAGAGGAAGAAACCTCAGTTACAACTCCTTTTATTTCATTTCCTCCTCCTCCACCTGAGATTGGAAAAAGTAAATCTATCCTCAATAACATCAATACTCACTATACACTCAGTCATACTGCTCTCAGTCTAGCTACTCCAACTACTATGATTTTGGCCCAAGTTCCTCCAGTAAATCTCAATCCTCTGCCACTAATCCAGATGGTTGTTTCATGTTTCTTATTGAAAAAAAATATGTGATCTATTTTATATGATTATTTTTTTTGTGCTAATAAAAATTACATATTTATAAATATGTTCTTCCTTATTTCTCCTTGTGTTGAGGTTTAATTAGTTGTTTGTGCATACAATCAGTTAAATTTCCTTAAATTTTAAAATACATTCATGAGAAAAATAGCTTCAAAAATAAATATTGAACAACAAACATGTACATTGCAGCAAACCATCAAATAGACACATTAACACAATGTTTTAATGAAGGCGTTCACCCCTCCTAGGCTACATCTCTTTGGTCTAGATTCCATGGTTTGAGCCTCTATATTAACTCAATTTTGAAAAAACGTTGTTTACAAATCTCTATGGCTCCTAACACCTACATCAATGTTCTCAGAATGTCCAAATCAGACAAAAATGACTATTAGGTCTTTGAAAACTAACTTTTCCTGCTCTGAGCATGACCCCTTCCCTGGTGGCCCTAGGCTTCCCTGAACTTCCCTGTGGAAAAATCACTTGTATAAGTCTTCTATTGCCTCTGCAACCCATACCAATGAGTTCATAAGGTCGAAATCATCCAAAATTTACTATTCATTTTCCAAAATTGGTTGAAAATTGAGTAAGATATGCTTCATTCAATTTTTCCCTAGGAAACCCCACTTCTGGAGAAGACTCTACTTAAGTCCGCCGAGTTTGGTCGCAGTTCTAGATTTGGTGGCTCTACCATAAATTCTTCCAACTTTATTTATGGATTAATTAGGCTTAAATGTGATTAGTGGCGCATTAAGCACACTTATGGTTGGCGCTAGCCCATAGTCTTAGCCTTGTGGTCGTATGGCGAGGGCACTGGCCCATAGGGATGGCTCCCTCCTCTCCCACTGTCAGCTCTGTTGTAGCTTTAAATAGAGTGTCATGGTGCATATTTTCAAATCCCCACTGTTAGATCAGTTGATATGTATTGGAGTTTTGGAAGGTTACATCACAGGTTCAACTCGCCCTCCCACCCATCCCATATATATTTTTCCATGCAATATATATTGCACCACCATAAACTTTGCCATTTTCCATGTAATATATATTGCACCACCATAAACTTTTCCATGCAATTATGTTGCACCACCATAAAATATTTTTCCATGTATTATATATTGTGCCACCATAAACTTTTCCATG
>APFE031551397.1:158465-170025 GCA_000404065.3 Pinus taeda
TCGATCAGAGGCCAATGATGAAAACCTCCCTTCGAACATGAAGAACCTGCCATTGAGGCATGCATGCTCCAACCCACTTGAAGGGAGTCTCTAAGTTAACTTCCTGGATAATGAGCTGAAGTCGACAGGAAGTGACCTTGATCAAAGGTGGGCCATAATGTTTCCCACATCATCGACATGAGACAAAGAAGGATAAGATGTTTTTTGTGAGGTATCAGAGGGAGGTTGAGTATTCTGTAGACGTCAACTTTTCTTGAACATATTGGCGGCACGACAGTGGACTTGGTAGTATTTGACATCGAATGATCAAGGGTCATGGTGACAAGGCAATGAGTAGATGAGAGGTCAAATAGGATAAGCCAAACCCATGGAGGCAAGTGTGAAAACAAGATGAGATGTCCCCAGTCAGACACGAATGTAGACAAGTGCCATGTTCAAGAGCGACATACTGCCGACGCGATAATAATTGCAGTTCCATTTTCCCTACCATTTCTTGCGAGCACCCCGGTTATTTTTTGATGAAAAGCTTGACAGGGATAGAATATGCTTGAAAGGTGTCATTTCGACGAAATCCGATGTCATTAAGTTTTAACGAGTCTGACAAAGGAAGAAATCGACACCTTTTCATGTTTAGAGAGTTTGAAAAGACAGCGGAAAAGGAAACTCCAAGGGTGTCCTTTTTCGTAAAGTTATGTCTCTCGAGCCTGAAAAAATATAAAACAATGCTCAAAAGAACCACCCGACCATTACGACCGAGGATTACTTTTCATAAGTAGTGATTTCAATCTGAAAAAGTAAAAAAACGATCAAAACCATGTCACTTCGTAACCGTTAACGAACCGGAAATGACAAGGGTCCGAAAATCTTTTCATTTTTTACACGGTCGGAAAAAGGGTTTAAAGACGACCGCCTCTCATTTACGTTTAACGAGTTGAGAGGAATAACTCGACATTCTTTTCACGTTTAGAGAGTCAGAAAAGAGCAGAAAGATAACTCCAAAGTGACTTTTTCATGTATTTACCGAGTTCGAAAAACTATAAAATACAACTCGTTACATCGCGTAAGCCGCACAAACACCTGTCACTGCACAAAAACCAGTGTAAAACCCATTTTCGACACAAATATACATTAAAATATTCATAAAAAAGTTTTTTTTTTTTTTAAACCTATTGAGGGTCAAAAGCTATAAAAGGGTGAAAATGGTAAAAACGAGAATTTACTTTTCACTTTTACCTCATTGAGAGTGACATTAGTGCTTTTGGTGTGCGATCTTCAGGCGACGATTGCGACAAATCTGGGTGACCATTCAGAGCGCTGTCAGTTCCATGTAAGAGGCCTCTTCCCCTACACCATTTTTGTCCGTTTAAAATTTTCTTTAGATTGTTTTTTCATCCTCTATGGAGGGGATTTCAAAAATAAGGGTTGTGCCCATTGGCGTGGATTTTGGGCACGGACCCGCGCCAATGGGGCAATTTTCCACAAAGGCTCATGCCCATGGGCGCGACTATTTTAGAAACAGTCATGCCAATGGCCGCGTGGACTTTTTCCTAAAAATTTAACAACTCTAAAGCTATTTCTCTGCATTTTTAAATTTTCCAAGGGTCTAATTCAATGTTTTGACCTTGTGATTGCAGGAAAATATACAAAATGGTACTCCAATGGAAAGAAAGAGAGCATGACCAAGTAAACACATTGGCCCTAGCAGACGAAGACTACAAAGAAGCTCTTAGAGCTTGCAGGCTCAAGAAATACTTCCTTCTATCTTATCTATGAGCTCATCCAAAGCTCTTGCAATATTTGATCAACTTATGGGATGAACAGGATCAAGTGTTTTACATACGGGACCAAGTAATAGAATTAGACGTGTCCGACGTCTATTTCATCACTGGATTGTCACGTAGAGGGTCGGTGCCCCTATTGACTGGTAGCAGGCCATCCGGGAGAAGATGGAGGAGGTGAAGGCTCAAGTTTTCCCAAGGGAAAGATATGGGTCTGGCAGCTCAAAAGTGGATATCCCCACTATTCAGGACCTAACACTCACAGCTCTATTATTCACCATCACATGAGCCGCGGGGGCACAGGCACCCCATGAAGCCATGAAGAATCACCTGATACTGGTGACAGAGTGTCTTAACCCGACAGTCTTCAATTGGGCATCAGCGGTGACGACCAATATGAAGAGGCAGCTGACAAAGGCCAAGCATGGCAAGCTGCAGTAGTTCGGATATGGTTCCATCCTGGTGATGTTCTTCTTGGAATGTGTGCCAATCTTCTAGGGCCAAGGGGCCTTTCTTCCTGATCCGGCACCTCAAGAGCTGAGGATGGCTCGTTGGGCGGCACTGATGCCGAGAGGGGGGCAACGGTCAGCAGATGTCATTCAGACCTGAGTTTTTTAGTTGGCTTCGCCGCCAACTGATTGTGGTGGAGGACTGGACGTATGCGGGGACAGACTTCACCGGTGACCCTGACCTCCCACTACCGGAGGGAGAGGACTAGGATGAGGAGATAGGTATGATCTCATTTTTTATTTTGTATTTTTATGATTTTTTTTGTTAATACATGCTTGTTCTAATAACATTTATATGCATATGCAAATGTTGGCCCAGAGCATCCAGCTGCCATGTCTCCCATTGCGAGGAGACACCAGGCCGCAGTAGATCCTTAGGAGGAGGGTGGTGACAGAGGAGAGCTCATCCAGAACCTCGAGGCTATCACTCGAGGGATCCCAGATTATGCTTGGCTAGCGGATGTCCCGCTAGCGTACTAGAGGCACACGGTGGGGGTGCTGACTCGCATCCACCGACTCCTGAGACGTTTAGTGTGAGCGGTGATGTGCTACCATGAGCACCACCGGGACTAGATATCTAGGCTTTCTTTGCCATGCATATTTTTTGAGAGACATGTTGTCTCCGAATGTACTAAGACAAACATGTATTATTTTTGATGATGCACGTGGTGCAAACATTTGGACACACACACACACAATATATAATATATATATATATATATATATATATATATATCTATATATATATATCTATATTATATATATATATATACATATGTTTTATGGTTTATTGTGTTTTATGCTTCTTATGCTATTTTAAATTACATGTAATGAAAATGTCCGTCCAACACATAATTAGCTAATGCATCGGTTAACGTATTAAATAGTCTTGGAATATGTTGATAAGTAATGAAATCAAAATCCCTTTCTAACAACTTAACACGTAAATACAACCTTAAAATCTGATGGTCTCTGATGGAATAACGTCCGTTGAGCTGGTGGACGACAAGCTGAGAGTCCAAGTTCATAACCAATGTTCGAATACCGAGGTTAATCGCCTCAGTAAGTAACTCGATCATAGCACTATACTCAGAAACATTGTTCGTGGTACAACCTAGACAAACCCGTTGAAGGTCTACTAACTCACCATGAGGATCGTAGATCACCCATGCCGCAGAGGACAAGTTGCGTGTACTGCGGGATGCACCATCAATGAAACCAACGTAAGGCGAACCAGACATCTGTCCAAGAAGAAAAAAGAACACAATAAGTAGAAATCACGCCGACACACCAAGACAAAACATGAAAACATGCACACATAACACACTTGCTGAAAGCACACATATGTACAAAAAATAGAGTGCCTGGACTTATGCATAATATTTTTTCAAATAAAGCCCATTCTGGGGCTTATCCAGGGGATCCCCTTCGTAGTCAATAAGCTCATAGGCCCCTTTTTGCAAAACTCTTTTTACAATGTAAGGCCCATGCCACATGGGCTCGAACTTTCCTACCCCTAGCTTATCATTAGGTTTATCGTAGAGCAAGACCAAATCTCCCTCAACAAAAGAGCGAGGATGAACAGTGTTATCGAAGTGAGTTTTCACTCACTTCTTCTGTGCTTCGATAGCTAAAGAAGCTAGTCAACGAGTCTCGTCTAGCCGCTCCAAGTAAAGGAGTCGCTCCTCTACCGGAGTAGTGTCAGGGAGCAATTTGAAGACTAACTTTAATGAAGGAATCTCACACTCAATAGGAAGGGTATCCTCCAGTCTATAAACCAACTGTAAGGGAGCAAAACCGATGGCATCGTTCACAGAGGTTTGGTAGGCCCACAAAGCAGAGAACAACATCAAATTCCAGTCGGACTTATGCATGCCAACGGTTCGTTGAAGCATCATAACCAAGACCATGTTAACGGCTTCTACTTGACCATTGGCCTGAGGATAGTAGGGAGTTGAACTATCATGTCGTAGGCCCAACTGGGTTGTGAGCTCGGTCATCATATGATTATGGAAATGCTTTCCATGATCAGTGATGATGGCATGAGGGACTCCGAACCGCGAGATAACATGGTTGAACAAAAACTGCGGAATGGAGGTAAATTCCCTCTGCAGACAGAGGCGATCCCTACTAGCCCAAATGGGGTCTAGCAACAATCAAACAACGCTAACACACAGGTTGCTAATTGCAAATCAAAGACTGATGATGAGGGCCTACCTGGATTCCAACGCTAGTACTTGTAGAAGAGTCGGTGCTCCTGTTCCTTTGCTCTAGCCGGTCACAATCCCCATGATCCTCGTGAAAAGACACCTGCACATGCAAAGAACAACACAAATACAAGCATAAAATCCAATAGATGCAACTATATATCAGCCAGAAAGGATATAACTCAATCATCATTATAAAGACAATAAGAGTGGAACCATAATGATAGTCGTCTATTATTAATAAACAAAGAAGAATACATCCATAGTTCTGACGTCAAATCCTCATTTGGCTGGGTGATCAGCAGCACATGCCTTGCAAAGCTTGTTAGGAATGGGGAACAAGCCTCTCTCTCCTTCGTTACTTGGACAACAATCTCCTCATTTTAGATTTAGCCTTATGGGGATGAAGAATGCTTCTTGTAGCATTAGCTTAGCAATTCTCAGACTTTGGGACTTAGAATTTGGAACTTGGAGACTAACTTGTCAAAGGAAAAAGGACAAGCTTTTATAGATAGAGGAGAAGGAGTTAGGATTTCCACAATATTCATGGGGTTGGCCTTATCACTAAGAAGCTTTCATGAGAGGTGGAGAACTACTTCCCTCCTATGGAGATTCGAATCCAAACTAACCCAACTCAATATAGATTCAGTTCATGAGTGGGTTAGGAAGAACCTTCGTGAGTTTGTTTGTTAAAAACTTTGCCGAACTGGGCTGGAATGAGTGCGACTCTGAGACAGAGCGCCAGTTGGCGCACCCTCTTTGGAGGATTTCCCCCATTGGAATGAGTGATACACAGTGGAACCGCGCCAATGGAAAAAGGGCTATTTTTATGGGTATTTTGCAGAAGGTGTCTTCAGGGCATATGAATTACACACTCAAGGGGATACAAGGCAAGTGTTTCCAGGTTATGTCACTTCTCACAGGTCCTGGAATAAGTCCTCCAATTTGTGGAAAAAGGGGTAACAGGGATGGTGACAAATTACTGTGTAACACCTTCTATGTGACCCAAGTAATTCATGACCTCTTATTGCATAGCTACATGTTGGACTCTAGAGCCTCTAAGAGGGTCAAATGCTTGGGAATGATAAAAGATCTGGTGGTGAACCTAGCTTAGATCCATATGAAGAGCATAGTGATGGACATAGTAATAGAAAATATTCCTCCTCAATTTGGCATGCTCCTATATAGGCCTTGGGGTTCCAAGGTGGGGGCTTCTATCAAACTAGATCTAACTTATGCCACTATTCCCACTTTTGGAGGCAAAGAAAGGAGGTTGTAAAGGGATTCTAGATTCATAAAGACTATGACCCTAGCTGAAGGTTCTAAGAATTCTCCTGTGTATGGAAAGGAAAGTGACCTCTCTTTCTTGTTGCTAGAAGAGGATGAGATCATTTGAGAAGAACACAAGTACATCTGACGATGCAATTGGATGACCAACACAAAGATAAAAACAAAGTATTGAAATTATACTTTGATGGAGTGAATTTACAA
This sequence comes from Pinus taeda, assembly GCA_000404065.3. Taxonomy (NCBI): domain Eukaryota; kingdom Viridiplantae; phylum Streptophyta; class Pinopsida; order Pinales; family Pinaceae; genus Pinus; species Pinus taeda. The sequence goes on from APFE031551397.1 coordinate 164,451, forward strand.
AGAGGGAAATGGAGCAAGGTTATTGTTGGTATCTCTTGAAGGCAGCTCGATACCCCCATCATTCAAGCTAGAATTTGAGGCAACCAAAAATGTGGTAGAGTACAAATCATTTCTCCTTGGGCTACAAACAACAAGGAATATGAATATTGAATGCTTAACTGTACATAGAGACTCTGAGCTGATTGTAAAGAAGATTAGAAATCAATTCCAAGCTAAACACCCCAAATTGAGGTCTTACGAAAATGAAGTATTGGATTTAATTGATAACTTCTTACAAGCCTTAAATATCCAATTTCTTCCCAGGAAAGGAAACAGAATGGTCAATTCTCTTTCCATAGTAGCAAGAAATTTTAAACCTCCTCAAAATCCACTTCTCATGTATGAGGTGGAGGTCAAACGCAGACCATCTATACCTGGTAATGTCAATCACTGGTAGGTATTCGAGGATGATGAACAAATCAAACAATTTATACAGGTAGTTACGGACTTCACTAGCTCAACTATTGATCAAGGAGAGGAAAAAGAGGTAGAGAAGGAACCAACTTCATGGGAAGACATAGTGGCTGGACATAAAATTCTACAACTGAAAGGGAATACCATTCCTCATGGGCCAGCCCCACCTGAAAGATTATTTAACAAGAATGATGTAGCCTCCAAACCAATTGCTCTGGAGATGGATGAACAGGTAGAATATTGCAATATTGGCTTCGAAGATGAACCCCATATGTTTAGACTATCAAAATAAAACCCCTCACAGTATAAAAAAAAGGTATTTAAATCTCTTCAAAATCTATAAGGATGTTTTTTCTTCGTCTTATGAGGATTTAAAATTTTTTTATACTAACATTATGCAGCATAAGATTCCTTTAAAGAGTGTATTTAAACCATGCAAGCAGATGCTAGGGAAAATTAATCCACTCTTACTCCCCTCTATTGAAAAATAAGTGAGGAAACTTCTACAAGCTAAAACCATAGTGCCTTTAAGGTACTCAGAGTGGATAGTTAACTTAGTCCCAGTCCGGAAAAGAATGGAGAAATAAGACTATGTGTAGATTTTTTGAATCTTAACAAGGCATCATTGAAAGGAAACTACCCACTGCCTAAGATGGATTACATATTGCAGAAGGTGGTTGGATCAGTTAGAATGTCCATGATGGTTGGTTCTCTTATTACAACCAAGTCGTAGTTCACCGTGATGACCAGAAGAAGAACTATTTCACCACCCCTCGGGGAACTTTCATGTATGCTCATATGCATTTCAGTCTTATTAATGTTGGGGGCACATTTCAAAGAACTATGGATATAGATTTTGTAGGGGAGCAAGACAAGTTTTTAGTGGTATATTTGGTTGATTTCACAACCTTTCCTAAGACCGATGAAGAGCACATCCTCCACTTGAAGTTCACCTTTGAAAAATGCAGGAGGTATGGACTATATTTGAATCCAAAGAAATCTCAGATTTCCCTGAGTGAGGGAAATCTACTAGGACACATACTATTGCAAGGAGTGAAAATTGATCCTGAGCGAGTTGAAGCTATCAGTCACATTCCTCTACCTAGAAATAAGAAATAGGTCCAAGTATTTTTGGGGAGAATCAATTTCTTGAGAATATTCATACCCAACTATGCAGAAATAGTGAAGGGTATTACAAATATGCTAAAAAAGGAAAATGAAGTTAAATGGAGCCCTACCTCTCAAGATTGTTTTACTATAATTAAAGAAGTGTTTGTTGAAGCATCGGTACTAATTAGTCTTGACTACTCCACACCTTTTTATATCTTTTATTTTTCTTCTCCACATACTATTGCTGCAGTTCTACTACAGAAGAATAAAGATGGTTATCAATAGCCCATCACCTTCTTCAGCCAAGTCCCGAGGGATGCTGATCTGAAACAAAACATCTTCGAAAAACATGCCTATGCACTAGTCAAATATTTAAAGGAATTTCAAGTATATGTACTACAGTCATAAATCACAACCTATGTTCCAATGATAATGGTCAAGGATATCCTTGTACAAGGAGACAGTGAAGGAAAAAGGGGTAGGTGGATTGGAAAACTCCAGGAATATGAGTTAGGCATAAAGCCTACTAAGCTCATAAAAGGCCAGGGATTAGCCAAATTCTTATCAGAATCTAACTTCCAGGCTTTGGGAATAAACCTGGTAACAGAGGAAGGCAGAATAAAAGTTCAACAAAATGGGATAAAAACATCATAGCAAAATATCTGTGCTAAATATGAGAGGTCATCTCAGTATAAGAATATCATCCATTATCTCTTATTCCTGAGATGCCCACTAGGGCTGTATAAATCTTAATATAGGGCTTTAAGACTACAAGCTCAAAAGTATATCATATCCAATGGTCAACTCTACTAGAAGGACTTGGTGGGAGTTTTGTTGCTATGTTTGGTAGAAGGTGAAACTCATAAAGTGATTGAAGAATTTCATGGAGGATTTTGTGGAGGCCATTAAAACTGGAAGGCCATAGCTCACAAAATCCTCAAGGTAGGATTCTACTCACCTACACATTTTGGAAATGTTCATTCACAAGTCAAGTCATGTCAAAAGTTCCAATTTTTTTCTTAGAGACAAACACTTTCTCCTCTCCCCCTGATCCCAGTGCATGTGGAAGAACCCTTCAGGAAGTGGGGAATAGACTTCATAAGTGAGATAAGCCCACATTCTAGTGGCCAACATAATTGGATATTAATGGCCATATATTATTTCACTAAATGGTTTGAGGCCATCCTAGCCAGAAACAATATCAAATTAGTGGTAATCAACTTTATGGACGAGAACATACTATCATGTTTTGGTTTCCCTATCAAAATTATCACTGGAAATTCTCAAGTCTTCAAATCTACAAAATCCATCGACTTATGTCAAAATTTCAATAATAGCGTCAAACACTCCACTATCTAGTATCCTCAAGGAAACAGTTTAGCTTAATCCTGAAACAAAACTATCGTGAGAGTGTTGAAGAAGGCCATCATAGAGAATCAGAGAAATTGGGACACCCAATTGAAGTTTTCCCTTTTGGCTAACCTAGTAACTCCTAAACAATCCTTTAGAAAATTGCCTTTCGAGCTAGTGTATGGTAAGGTTGCAGTCCTCCCCATCCAATTGGCAATGCCAACGGAAATTTACTGCAAGAAGTTGAGGAAGAGCCAAGTGCTTTGACACAAAGAATAAACCAACTGGTAGAACTTCATGAAGATGGGGAACATGTGGGGATTAAATTGGAAAATTACCAACAAAAGATGAAATCCTTGTTTGAAAAAAATGCCATGGATTGACCTCTACAACAAGGATATTTAGTTCTCTAATGGGACGTCATACGAGAAGAAAAAGGTAAACACAAGAAATATGATTCTCTTTGGTTTGGTCCTTTCAAAATCTTAGAGGAGAAATGAAATAATATGTACCTGCTCAAAAATCTAGAAGGTGAGTCGTTGGAGCTCCCAGTAAATGGTCAATTCCTCAAACTCTATTTCCAGAATTAAAGGTACATATCTTGCACTTATTGTAAATATCAACGTGTATATTATAATTATCACATCAAATTTCCAGTTTTATGTTAAAAATTTTCACTTTCACAAGATTTTCACTTCTTTAAAAAAGACTCCATGCCCAAAACAAAAGTTCACAGGCTGCAGGTTGTTAACGCATTGCAATCCAATGCCTCGTACCCTGGTGGAGCCAATGTTATCACCAGATAGCACTAAGGGTTCTTCTTATAATTGAGATGAGCTGCCGTGGGCATAAAGGTCATAAGCTAGGTTCGAAGGGAAAATCCTAACCTAAAAAGATTAGAAATCGCTCATTCATAGGTGGATAAGGCAATTACATGAACCTAAGGTAAATTGATAAGGTCTAAAACAAGTGATGTAGGAGAAATTGCTATGTAAGGTTCATGCAATTAAAGGTCGGGCTTCTCCCTTCCCTGCAGTCTATATGTGGCCATATCCAAACATAGTTTTGGTAGCATAACCATAAGAGGATCAACACCACCACAAACCTCGACACTGAATAAGTCAGTGCTTGATCAATGACCCAGATCAATTCTGGCCCTGATAGAAGATTTCTCCATGTCACGATGCCCCTCGCCGAAACGAGTAGGGACCACCTACTAGGTGGAATCTTCTCGTTCACGGCCCAAAATTTTGGTATCAGCAAGATGGAGACGTCTCCTTAAAAGGTAAAAGGTAAAGTCGTGTTTGAGCCATCTGAGTTCATCCCTTTCTATTCACGACTAACCATTCACCTCATTGTGTCCTCATCTCGTGCCTCTGTTTTCCCACCAGCTGGGCATGAACCTACAACTCTACATAAAACAAATAAAACCCTAAAAATATTTACCCGACAATGACTCTTCATCACAGTGAAAGAATCTCCCACCCTAACAACTACACAGGGGCCTTCTGTCCATTCTCCTAGAGACCACAAGCATCCTCCCAAGTCGCTTTCATTCCCCTGTAAGCTCCAGGTAACCCGACACCACCCAGTCTCCGTCTTTTCTCATTTTTATTGACAAGGATAAAACACGCGGCCCCTACAACCCCAAACACTCATGAGGTCAAGAACACTGGTTCCAGTCCTCTAACCAACACTGAGGCTCATATTACAGATCCTTCTTGTCCCTTTTCCCTCACCGACCTCTATTATGAAATATTTTCAAGCCATGTGAAGAATGAATATCCGTTGTGAGTTGTAGCTTTTGGGTTATGTTAGCCTCCTGCTGCAGCAGGTTACTCATTTTTCATGATTGACATTTTTACAGGCCAAATATGTCATACTTTGCATGCTGCAATGCTCCATATTTGCTAAACATTCATCAAGGAAAGAGTGCTACTCAAAGTTCATCTACTGCACTCCAATTTTGAAGATTCATTCCAGTTTTGTATAATTTTGAGCTAAAGGGAGGTCCAAACAGCTTAATCTTGGTCTCCCTAGGTTTCAATTTCCTATTTTAGAATATAAAGAATGAAAATATGTCCAAACAACTTAATCTTGGCAGATTCTTAGATAGGTAGAGAATCAAAGGAGCCAACTGCTTAATCTGGGCCCTTGTAAGGGTAGTCTGTAGATAAGAAGGCATAAAAAGAAAAAATTAAAATGCTGGGTCTACAAGTCTAAGTGCACCCAAACAAAAAGAAGAAAAATGTTAGGTAAGTAGGTTGGGTAAGTAGTTTTGAGGTTGCAGAATCTTGATGTCTGTTCATTGCCATATTTTAAAGTATCATCTCTACTCAGGTCACAGTCATCAAGCATTTTTCATATGAAGGAGCTCAAACCAGGCATAACTAACTTCGCTTTCTCCATATTCCGCAAATCATTAACTAATTTCCCCAAAAGAGGTCAAGATCTGCTTGATATCTCTTAGCTTCATCATTTTCCATGTCATTAGCCTGGGTGAAGATCTGCTTCACTCAAGGAAGATCCATACTTTCTCTATAAGGTACTATCTCCCCTTTAAAGCCTAAGATCTCTGAAACTTAGTGCTTTCTTGTCATCTCCATATTAACTACTGACATTATTATTTAACTCCCTATGTTTTCCCCATCCCCCTACTAAA